>PVJS01056903.1:0-12209 GCA_004027185.1 Glis glis | reverse complement strand
TATTGGACAGGGTTCTCTAGATTAACAGAATACACAGAATGAGTATATTTGAAAAAAGGGATTTATCAGATGGGCTTACAGTTTGAAGCAATGTAGTCCCAGGTTCTGACTGCACGTGGAGAGTCAGAGGAACCAGTAGCTGGTCGAACGGTCTAAGAGCTGGAGTCTTAGGATCGGAGCAACCACTAATTCAGTCCCAATCCAAGACGTGAAGATCAGGAAGCTCTTCGGAGAAATAACGGTGAAGTTTCAGTTCCAAGAGCTGGAGGCCGAGAAGATCAAGAAGCTCTTCAGAGAAAGGCGAAGCCGGCGGCCGACGATCTCAGGCGAGAGCAGATGCGTTTTCCTCGGAAAGAGTCGCACGCGCTCTACGCGGTTTCTCCCTCTTTTATCTAAGTCCGCACCTATCAGAATCCTGCTGCCTACATTCAGGGCAGGGCTTTCTGTTTAATCTGCTGTTACACACCCAAAATCACATAATCTTGGGTGTGTCATGATCAGGTCAAGTTGACAACCTAGATTGACCGTCACATTTAGCCAGAATGGAAGTTCAATGACCAGGTTCCTGTGTCCTCGACAATGTACCCCACTACCCAGGATGAAGAATTTCAGTGGATAATAAGGTGAAATCACTCTAAAAAGTTAGAAAGAGGACACATTATTGTGTTGCCTGCCTCTGAAACATGCCCTTTTCCAAGAGCATTTTCAATCTATTTAGTATTAAGTATTGATTAAGAACAAAGCCCTTGGGGTCAAGGAGACATGGCCTCAAAATCAGCTCTTTTATTCTCTCAAGGTCTTACAGATAAGAAGTCACTAAACCTTCTACATTACCACTGTCATCTACATTTCAATGAAGAGGGCATCACCTTCTAGCTTAGTTGTTGTGAGAATTACATGAGGGGGTGTGCATAAGGCGTTTAGCATCCTTCCTAGCTCTATGCTAAGAGGCCTACTTGTCCAGGTGGAAGGTTTGTCTCAGAATTGTTCCTCTCACAGGATGTGAGACTGCACCTCTGTCTCCACATCTCTTAGAATGTAGTCAAATGTCTATATATTCATCACCAAAACAACAGAAAAGGTGAGAATGCAAAGAGGTTAGAGACCAGGGAGCCATTGATGTGGGAGAAGGTTCAAAGGAATGGGGATTTTCGTTTCCTCTCCTTATGTTTTCTACAGCTTTGCTCATTGATAATGCTGTGGGTGTCAGGTGGAAGCATATGGGGGCATCTCCTGTATCAGCCCCGGTGTCACTTTCTCGTGCCTCATCCTGGGGTCGTAAAACTCTCAAGACAAAACAAAGCAAACAAACGCAAACAGGAAAGCCATCAAGCAAAGCAATAGAGTTCTCTCCTCTTGCTATTTACTAGTAATAATATGTATTATTACTATTATTATCATTATTATTATTATTATTATTATTACATTGTGTTACTGGGGATTGAACTTCCAAGGCTACACCCCAGCCCTATTTTCGTTTTTACTTTGAAACAGGGTCTCATTACATCGCTGAGGGTCTCACTAAGTTGCTGAGGCTGGCCTCAAACCTGTGTTCCTCCTTTTTCAGCCTCCCATGTACTGGGATTATAGGCCTATACCACCACACCCAGTCAAGTTTACTCTCTTAAGAAAATGTTTCTTTCTTTCAAAATGGCAGCTAAGCAAGGGGACAGTCACCGTGGTCTGCATGATTCTTGGAAACAGAACACATTTTTTTCTTTTGATAATTTCTTGGCAATCAATCATCTTCTTGGCTAGTCTTTCTCTTTCTCTGCAGTGCAAGGACTTACGAAAGGTGCCTGTTCCTGGGGATGAAAATTGACAAAAACCAACCTTTCGACCTTCTTTATTCTGGTTTACAAAGCTTCAGAAGCAGATTAAAAAATGATTCCTCCAATTGTTCCACACTATATCACTAGCATTCTTCATAGGGCTGTGGGGACAAAATGTCAGCCAGTAATAAAGTTTTACTTTGCCTTGCTTCATCCTTGTGTATACATCACCCTAGAATTCAAGAGAGGGAGTGCTGGCCAAATGCCATCTCAATTTCATTTCACTTTATTATTTCCCAAAGAGCAAACTAGATAACATTTTAACTCCCAGTAAGGAAACTAATGTATGCAGATCTACAACAGAATGCAAATGACCCAAGGCCAAAAAATGAGAAAAGTTTTCTAGGCATTTCTGAAATCCAGTTTTGAAATCCTTTTCTTTTTCATCTCTACCTTTTCATTTTTTATTAAATTTGAAGTATTTTTAGCTACAAATTTTTGAGGCTCCCTAATTCTTTCCAGTCTCTGGTCTAATATTTCTTTCCTTTCTGTTTGATTCTATTGCTGTGCTTTTAGGTTCACTGATACATCTATTCTGCAGTGTCTAAACAGCTGTTTATTCCTACCCAGTGATAGCTACAGTTCAGATATTATTGTTTTAATGGATAAAATTTCCACTTTTTAATATTGTCAGTTTCCCTCTTCACTGTCTTCATTTTTTAATTAAATATCTGCTCGTAGTTAAAATAGTGCTTTGAACATACTTGTTCGTTGTCATTTCTGTCAATTTATGTCTTATTCAGTTGAATGATATTTTCCCTTGGTTATGAATTACCTTTTCTTGTTTCTTGGCATGTATGAAATATTTTGATTGGAGGCCGGACTTTATGAATCCTATGCTACTGTTTCATCAGGTAGTATTGGCAATTAAATTGTTTTGGATAAATGTGATGACTTGGAGGCCTGCTTTAAAGTTCTGGAGTATGTATCTTGGGTAAACTACACTCCAGGGATAATTAATCCATACTTCTAAGATCTGACTCCTCTGAAGTCTTCACCAAATGGCCAGGCTGAGCACTGAGGATTATACCCCCTGGCTGGTGAGACTTTGAACAACAACAGGCCCGGTGTGAGCTTTGAAACAAAATTAATGTATTATGGTATTTGGGGCCAACCCTTGTGGAGTTTTACTCTATGCGCATACAGCCAAGTATTCAGTAAAGACTTAAAAAAAAAACCTTTCTGTAGATTTCAAAAGCTGTGATTTCTGCATAGTTCCTTCTTTCCAGAATTCTACTTTCTGTTTCCAGCCACCTACGTCTCCTTGAGCTTGGCTGTCCATTGACTGACCTCCGTGAGACTACCAGGCTCTGCTTATGTTCCCCTCCTCTGTAGCTACAATCTTGATATTACATCCAGGAAGAAATAGGGGCAATCGTAGGTCTCAACTAATTTTTCCTTTCAGCGATTGCAGTCAGGGCTACCCAGTGCCCAATGTGTGAAAACATTTATTTCATATATTATATACAGTTGTTCAGCTGTTTACGGTGGGTGATTCAATCCAGTATTTGCTGTTTATTCATATCTCAAATCACTTAATGGTACTCCTGTGTTCATGATCTTTGTGTGTGTGTGTGTGTGTGTGTGTTGTAAGGGCGAGAGTAAGATAATAATAGAGGAGCGCCACACTCCGAGAAATCAAATTAGGAGTCTTTATTGCAAAAGCTGGCGACCACGAGTGGACTCATGTTCCAAAGAACTTGAGGCCCTGATCACAGTTGTGGGCAACTATTTAAAGGCAAAAACCACGGGGGATGGGGACTAACAGAGCATGGTACAGAAGCCAAAAATAGTGGTTTAAAATTAATCTTGGGGAACAATCAGAAGAGGTGTTTCTGAGAGTGGGGTGTACCTGCAATTCTCAGAATGGGGGTGGAGAGTGACCACAAAATAGAGGTATAGAAACAAAATGGAGTCAGTGCTGGTATAGTTCAGAGTCAGTGCTGCTATAGTTCATGTGGTACTAGGGATTGAACCCAGGGGCATTCTACCACTGAGCTATACCTCCAGCCCTTTTTTAAAATTTTTTGTTTTGAAACAGGGTCTCACTAGGTTGTGAGAGTCTTGCTGTGTTGCTGAGGCTGTTCTTGAAACTGCATTCCACCAGTCTCAGCCTCCCAAGTGCTGGGGTTATAAGGCATGTGTCAACATGATTGGCTTTGTGATCTTTTGATAGATTATCACTACATCAAAAATAAAAGTAAAAACAGTAACACAGAAACACACACACACACTCTCACACCCCTCGCCTTGCCTACAAAAGCCAATTTGGTTTGACCAGAGCTCTCTCTCCAATTGCATAGTCCAACATTTTCTTCCTCATTCTATTGGCTGTGACCAGAATACTGGCCTTCATTGTTTCCTGAGCATAACAAACAACCTCAAGGCTCTGGAAACTTGCACTTGATGTGTCCTCTAGCTGGAATATCTTTCTTACAGATATTTTCAAGGCTCATTCCCTCAATTCATTGAGGTCCCTAATGCAAATCATTTGACCATAGAGACTTACTGCAACATCATTACCTTAAATGAAAATGGCCCCCTTTTTTCAATGGCTGATATTTTCTTTATAACAGTTTTTATCACCCTATAATAAATCATTTTTTATCTTTACCACTAGGAAGCCTATTGTTAAAGGAACTAATACTGTTGTATTTGATGTTGTCTTACCTCTGGGCATAGAGTAGTCCTACAATAAATATTTCTTTGAAGAAATAATTACCTGAAACTCTTCCCCACACACAGAACTTAAAAGCTTTGACAATTCACCAAGGTGTCAGTAGAGTGTACGAAACCACAGAGACAGCAAAGTATTGACAGCCTCGGTGCCATTTTTCAGCTGCCTTTTGTAAAACCTGTGTAACCCAACTTATTTGTATATTGAGACCATATATTTTTAAATATAGCCACTGAGTTTCTTTTTCCTCATTAGATGAGATGGTCTATAACTAATCTGCACTGATAAGAAAGTGCTGTGTTGTGAAAGTTTCTTGCAGACACTGCTATCAAACTCCTTGGCGTCCTTTTAACCTTACTCGTTTTTGAGCTCTTCTCACAATTGCACATGGAGATTTTGCCCATATGCAGAAGTGTGGGGAAACCTTCACAATGATCAATCAGTGCTCAGTATGAAACAAAAGCTCTCTTCCTTCAGTTTAAGACAAACCCTGGGATGCCATTTGCATTCCAGAATGCTGCCTGAAGGACCAGGCTAATCACATCTAATGTTGTGCCCGCTTCTGGCTTTGCTGCCTTTGCTGTCCACTCCCTTACCACTTTCTCCTGGGAGGACTACTTAGAAAAGTGGGTACCTATGAATCCTTATCTAGTCTCATAAGTGTATTTGTCAGGATAGGATAGGGTAAGAGAGTCTTAACGAACCACCCTCAAATCCCAGTGGCTTAATATATGAGATTGATTTCTTCCTGTGGTTACATTTTGTCATAGATTAGTGGATGTGGAGGTTCTTTTCTACATACTATTCTGGGACTTGGTCTGATTCTATCAGTACAGGGCCCAGTAAGAAACAGATGGTGCATTTAAATGAATGTAAGTCAAGAGATGTTTCATAAAGTGGCAATTCACTCAGGTGTCAGTAGCGTTGAGGGACCGCAGAGACAGTGGAGTACTGGCAGAGATGTGGCCATCTTTCACCTGCCCAGCTTGCACCAGAGGCTCAGTTTTTTGTTTTCTTTTCTTTTAATTAGCACATTGAAATTATACGTCATAGTGAGGTTCAGAGTGACAAAAATATACATGCATGCAGCATTCATTGTGTTTCCCTCCAGTCCCTCCCCATTCCGCCCCTCCCCATAGATAATATTTACATTAATATGAATACCTTTATATATGAACAAAGGATTATTTAAATAATTTTCATCATCAGGTCTCCCCTCCCTCCTCCCTGCCTCCCTTCCCTCATCCCCCTCCCACATTCCTCTACTGTCTTCCTTCAATTATCTGAGGTCCTCTTTGTTTGCTAGTTTCTCTCTAGCTTCCACATATGGGTGAAAACATACAACCCTTCACTTTCTATGACTATCTAATCTCACGTAGCATAGTATTCTCAAGTTCTATCCATTTTCATGCAAATGATATGATTGTGTTCTTTTTTATGGCTGAGTAAAATTCCATTGAGTGTATACACCATAGTTTTGTAATCCATTCATCTGTCCATGGAGGCCCGGGCTGGGTCCATGGATCTATGCATTTCCATGTTTATAGAAGCACAGTTCACGAGCCTCCTCTGGTTGCAGAGCTGGGGACACATGCAGAGAAATCAAGTACAGGCTTTCCAGTGCCTCAGCCTGAGGCACTTGCTTATATTTTATTGGCCAAAGCTTGTCATATGTTCCCCCTGACATGAAGGGACTGGGAATCACACATTTCCCACTCCTTTGGTCTTTATTTCATTCAAATGTAACCTATATTGGCATATCTAGTATGAAAATTACAATGTGAATTCCCTTCAGGACTGCCAGACTTAGTGCAGAAATGGTGCCTTGTTGGAATGTACTTACCAACTTTTTGAACTTTTATCAGTCTTAAAAGTTAGGAGCCTTCAACTGACAAGTTATCATAATCTCTATTTTTGATCAGTGTAATTTTTAAATTTTTGATTGGTGTCATAACTGAGCATGGCAGATAGGATTCTGGGTAACATTAATAATTAAATATTTTAAATTAAAGGATTTCACAAAGTAATTTTCTTTTTACATGATCAAAGTGACAACTTGTTGACAGATGACTGTTACATGCCCTCCAATCTGGTGAAATGATTTTCTTGAAGGAAAAGAGCATATCAAATCATTCCATGTCAATTTGTATGCATTCAATATTTGATATTTTATTCATTAACATATGGAAATATGAGCCATATATTTTTAAAGCAACAAAGATAATAACAAATGTATCAGTCAGAATAGGTTAGCTTAAGTTGCCATAACAAACAACACTAAAAAATCTCAGCCAATGAAAATGACATGTTTTATTTATTTTCACAATATATGAACTATACAGGGTGGGCTGATGGACTTACCTCCACATCGCCCTCAGTCAGAGACCCAGTATGAAATAGATTCAGTGTCTGGATATGCTTCCATGATTACAAAAGCAGAAACATTTGAATATGGGGAATTGCACATTAACTTCAAATGTTTCCTCCTAGAAGTTACATGCATTATCACCTTCCAAATTTAATTGATCAATGTCAGTCACTAACAAATGAACATTAATTTCAGGAGGGAGGTAGCAAAATGCAATCCTACTATTTAACCGAAAGGAGAACACAAAGTATTTAGTGGTCCAAACCACCACACCAAGGAATGAAATTTATTTGAAATTTATATAAAGAAATCCTGTCATTTCAAACACTTGTAAAATTCCTATTTAAAGCATGGTTTTTGGTGCTGAAGTTCTTATTTAAAACATGGATTGTGTATATGTACCTACATGTTCCTTGCAACCCTATTCAGTCCATTCAAGTATTTATTCATCTAATAATACTAATTTATTCACCTGATAATACATCATATAAATACTTAAATATTTAAATATTCATTCATCTAATGAATTATATGTAGAAAAGGCCACAACACATATTGTACCCTTTGTAAAAAGTTATTGTGGTAAGAATACTTAACATGAGATTTACCCTCATAACAGATTTTAAAGAGTACAATAGAATATTGTTAATTGTAGACACAATGTTTGTTTTAGTTTGGATCTAAAATATCCCCCAGGCCACATGGTAAAGGCATGCTTGCCACTCTTTGGTGCTAGAGGGAGGTGGTGGAGACTTTGGCAGGTGGGGCCTGGTTGGAGGAGAAGGGTTGCTGGGGGTTTGTCCTTGAAGGGTATGTCTTTTCACTGCCCTGCACCCTCCTTCCCAGCTGCTTCACCCTTCTGCCATAATGCTCTGTCTTGCTGCAGGCCAAGACACACAGCCAGCTGACCATGGACTGAAACATCTGACACCATGAGCCAAAATAAATCTTTCCTCCTTTGAGTTGTTTTTCTCAGGTATTTTGTCATAGGAATGGAGAGCTGACTGGCACAGTGTTGTACAGCTGTTTGCTACAACTTACTCATCTTGCATGATTGAAACTTCAACTTCTCATTTCCCCTTCCCTTTAGCGTTTGACAATCACTATGTCATTGTCTGCTTTTATAAGTTTGACTTCTTAAATATCCCATACAAGTGGAAGAATGCAGTGTTTGTCTTCATGACTGGCTTGTTTTACTTAGCAAAATGTCCTGAAGGTTTAGCCATGTTGACCAATATTAAAGGATTTCTTTGTTTTTAAAGGTGGAATGGAGCCGGGCGTGGTGGTGCATGTTTGTAATCCCAGTACTTGGGAGGCTAAGACCGGAGGATGCGGGTTTCCGGCCAGCCTCAGCTACTTAGTGAGGCCCTCCGCAACTTAGTGAGACCCTGTTTCAAAATAAAGAATACAAAATCGGACTGGGGGTACAGCACGGAGGTAGAATGCCCCTGGGTTCAATCCCCAGTACCATAAAAAATAAAAATAAATAAGTAAAATATATGAATTGAAAAATAGAAAGTTGGGGGATCTCAAAATGAAACCTGTTCCTCAAGTAGAAAAAAGCATCAGTTTAACATCACTTGAAGAGCAGTCTACACAAATACCTGGCAGGTGTTCACCAGAGCTAGCAAGGTTATCAGAAACAAGGAACATGTAGAAAACACTCACAATTCTGAGGATGCTATAAAACATGATAACTAACTATAACATGGGATCCTGCGATAAAAATGTAACTAAAAACTAAAAATGTAAATAAAAAATAAAAAAGTAATAAAATGTAAATGTAGATGGGATCCTGTAATAAAAAAGGACCTTAGAAAAAGATTAAGGGAATATTAGTAAAATATGAAATTTAATTAATATATCATCATTGTTTCATTAATTGTGATATATATATATACTTTATCAGTGTAAGTTGGGAGAAACTAGGTGTGGGCACATGGGAACTCTTTATATTTTCTTTGCAATTTTTCGGTAACCTAAAACTATTATGAATCAAAAGTTTATTTAAAAATTAATATAACACTGTATCTAAAATACCAGTTATATAGGCTGGTTGTGAACCTGTGATCCTCCTGTCTCAGCCTCCCAAGTACTGGGATTACAAGCATGCGCCACCACACCTGGCACTCAATTTGTGTATTTTAAAATTCACTCTTTGTGTTCTTTGGATTTGGGGAAATGCACAGTACCTTGTATTCACTATTACAGTATCATACAGAATAGTTTTGAGATAGAAATTTGGGAGTACAGAGAAGAAAACTGAGTCTCTGCAGGAGACATGTCCCTGTAGGAGTATGCAGTGGCTGGCTTGTGGACAACTGGTGAGTTGTGATCCAGACAGAGTAGCCCAAAGGAGAATTAGAAACCAAGATGTGCCAGCCCACTGAGTAACCCACAAATTACTTATAACTTTCTAGTTCCCTGTAGGTTTTCTAGAAAGTAGAAAGGCAGGAACAAGACATAGAAAGAGACCATTAATGTGTGCAGGTAGGGGCTAACCTTTGATTGGGCCATGGCCCTCTGGTCCGATTACCTGATCAACCACCCAGCTGCCGGAGATGTTGATATAAGCTGACTCCTACTTTCCAGACTAGACAATTTAATGGGAAAGACGATTTTGCTCTATACTTCCCAATCCTGAGAAAAGTCCAGCCCCTTCGGATCATTCATATTCCACCTAATTATGTACCCTAGTAAAAACTAAAACCTTAAGCCTCGGCATCCTGTCTCATTCCCGAGATAGCTCATGTTCTAAGAATGCCTATCTTTACCTTTCGGTTTCTAATAAAATTCTTCCTTTCATGACTAAAACTTGAAACGTCCTTAAATTCCTTTCTATAAAGTGTCAAGTGCCTGGCAGATCCAAGTGGAGGTCTCCTCTGCCTCTGGAGAGGCCTCCTCAAACAGTAACAGTTTCACCACCTTGAGTATTCCCCTGTGCGAATCGCTCTCCCCCATCCTCAAACCCATCCCAACAATTGAACTTTTCACTATCTCTGTAGTTTTGCTTTTGCTAAAATGCCATCTAAATGGGATCACACAGTGTGAAATATTTGAAAGACTGACTTCTCTCAGTAAGCAGTTAGCATTTAAGATTCATTCATGTCTCTGCGTTGACTTGTTTATTCCTTTTTATCACTAAATAATATTCCATCATGTGTATGTACCACAGATTGTTAATCCATTCATATTTGGAAGGGCATATTAGTTGCTTCCTGGTATTGAAAGTTATCAATAAAGCATCTATGAATATGTGCAGAGTTCTTGTGTGAACACAAATGTTGAAATCAGTTGTGCAAATACCTAGGAGCATTATTGCTGTATTGTATAAGACGACTATATTTATATTTGTAAGGAACTGTCAGGTTGTCTTCCAAAATCGCTGGACCATTTGCATTCCTGCCAGCCATGAGCTTTCTTGCTTTGTATCCTCATCAACAATTGTTATAGACATTTGAAAAAATTTTTTGGTCAATCTAATAGCATGTGTAGTAACTCATCGTTGTGATCATTTGCAATTCCCTAATCACAGACGATGTTGAACTTCTCTTCATGTGCTCTATTTGCCATCTGCACATTTTTAAAGTAAAGTGTCTGTTCAGATCTTTTTATTATTTTTCAGAGGGTCAGTCTGTTGTAGTTGTTGAGTTTGAGTTTATACATATATTTTATACATAAGGCTTTTATTAGTTGTGCATTTTCACAAATACTTTCTCCCAGTTTGTGGCTTGTCTTTTCATTCTTGTAATAGTGTTCTTCATGGAATTTTAATCAAGTCCAACTTGTTGATTTTTTTCTTGTATTTATTGTGTTTTTGGTGTTATACCTAAAAACTCATCACCAAAGCCATGATCATATGGACTTTTCTCCTTTTTCTAGAAATTATATGGTTTTCTTTCTACATTATGCCTATAACTCACTTTTATTTAATTTTATGCATATTATCAGGCCTGTGTTTAGTATAATTTTTTTATATTTGAGAATTGTTCTAGCACCACTTCTTGAAACACCTATCCTTTCTCTATTGAGTTGCCTTGTGCTTGAAAGAAAAATCAACTATGTTTGTTTGGATGTATTTATGGACTTTCTAGTCTCTTCCACTAATCTATTTTATTTTTACCATGCTTTATCAATTACTTGCTTTGTGGTAAGTTTTGAAACTTTGAATAGTGTGAATACTACAACTTTATTATTATTATTAAGTATTGTGTTGGTCACTCTATGTTTTTTGCTCTCCCATGCAAATTTTAGAATCAATTTGTCAGTTTTCTTATAAAACATGATGGGATTTGGGTAGAGTACTGGGAATTGAACCCAGAGGCATTCTACCTCCAAGCTACACCCCCAGTCCTTTCCATTTTTTTATTTTGAAATAGGGTCTCACTATGTTGCTGCAGCTGGCCTTGAACCTGCAAGCCTCCTATCTCAGCCTCTCAAGTAATGGGATTATAGGTGTGCACCAACGCACCCTGCTACATGATGGGATTTTGATTGATATTGCATTATATCGATAGATCAAGTAGAGAATAACTGTCATCTCAGTAATATTGAGTCTTCCAAACCATGAACAGAAAATATTTTTCCATCTATGAAAATCTTTATTTATTACACATTATCTTTAATTTTATAATTTTCTGTATATAGTTCTTGTTAGAATTCTGCCTAAGTGTTTCATATTTTGGGGAGCTACTGTAAATGGTATTGTTCATTTTAATTTAAAGTTTGAATTGTTCTTTGATGATATATAGAAAAGTAATTGACTTTTTTATATTAACCTTATTTCTTGTGACCTTTTAATATTCTCTTATTTCAGTAGTTTATATACAACTACTGTGAGATTTTATACATTGACTATCATGTCCTTTGTCAACAAAGACTGTTTATTTCTTTCCTATCTATGTACCTTTTATGTCTTCTTTTCTTATTATACCAGACAAGACTTTAAGAATAATGTTGAATAGGAAAATAAGGAACCCTTGCCCGACTTTCATCTTAGGAAGAAAGTGTCTAATCCTTTATAGTAAGTGTGATGTTAACGGTAGGGTTTTTGTAGATATTCTTCATCAACCTGAGGTTTTCGTAGATGTTCTTAATGAAGTTGAAGAAGTTTTTCTCTATTCCAAGTTTTCTAGGCATTTTTTATCATGAATGGGTGTTGCCTTTTGGCACAGGCTCTTTCTGCACTGATTTGTTAGCACAGACCCCACAAGTTAAGGACTCAGTCCCATAAGATTTCTCTCCCTTCAGGTGGCAGTGCAATCCTTAGCAATACCAAGTAGTGTGATGAGTCTAGATAGCCTTCATTTTTTTTTTTTTTTTTTTTTTTTTT
>PVJS01056902.1:0-12200 GCA_004027185.1 Glis glis | reverse complement strand
AGTACTTGGGAGGCTGAGACAGGAGGATCGCAGCTTCACGGCCAGCCTCAGCTACTTAGGCCTCCACAACTTAGTGAGACCTTGTTTCAAAATAAAGAAGAAAAAAATAGGGCTGGGGGTGTAGCTCAGAGGTAGAATGCCCCTGGGTTCGATCCCCAGTACTGCATAACAAAAAAAAAGACATTCTGTATTTTTGTCTGGCACCTAGTTATAGTGCATGAACTAATCCACTTTTACTTTTGTCTTTTAGGGTCAGGGTACTGATCGGCTACTTTCAACAGAATCTCATGATGAAGTAACTAATATTCTTCAGCAACCATTGGCCCTTGGATACTTCGTATCAACTGCCAAAGCGGGTCCTTTACCTGACTGGTTCTGGTCAGCATGTCCTCAAGCACAATATCAGTGTCCCCTTTTTCTTAAGGTATTACCATTTCTGATGCCATTTCCTAAAGAACCATAATTGACTTGAGTCTCGGAAATAGAGAAATGGGTTTTTGAAGTCTTGTAGCTTGTTTAAGTTGTAAGTTTCTAAATGCATTGCTACATGTGACTCTGTAGATAACACAGAGAGAATTATCTAGTTATGAAACAACTCCAATTTTTAAAATTTATATTAGGTTTCACCTCTGTTTATAAGTCAAACTCCTGGTACTCTTTCTTTTTTATTTTTGTATTGGGGATTGAACCCAGGGGAAGTCTACCTTTGAGCTACATCCCTGTCCTGTTTTTTATTTTGAAACAGGGTTTCACTAAGTTGTGAGTAGCCTCACTAGGTTGCTGAGGCTGGCGATATCCTATTTCATCCTCCCAAGTACTGGGATTACAGGTGTGCACCACCATACCCGGCTTTTTATTTTATTATAATTATTATTATTGTTATTGTTATTATTATTTTTTGTGGAGCTGGGGATTGAACCCAGGGGCATTCTACCTCCGAGCTGTACCCCCAGCACTATTTTTAATTCTTTATTTTGAAACAGGGTCTCACTAAGTTGCGGAGGGCCTTACTAAGTAGCTGAGGCTGGCTGCGAACCTGGATTCTCCAGTCTCAGCCTCCCAAGTACTGGGATTACAGGCGTGCGCCATCACGCCCACCTGGCAGTTTCTGTGTCATAAGTTATGCTAATTTAAATACTTGCTGAGTTTTACTTGTAGGGTAAGAGTTATATACTATGGTTTAGTTTGTTGGTGTTATATTTTAGTAGTTACCTTACCTATAGGTGTTTTGCTTTTTTTTTTTCCTCCTTTCTTGAGACAGGGTCTGGCTCTGTAGCCTAGGCTGACCTCAAACATGGGCTCTTACCTCATTCTTTTGAATAGCTGGGACTATAGGTGTGTAGTCACTTGCCCAGTATGCTTCTTGCTATCTTTTATGTTTATTGCTATTAAATCTGGGTACCCTTAGCCCACATCCTATTGAGTCAGTGACATTTGAGATCAAACAATGGACTTCTGTAGCACTTGCATAAATAAAACAGCTGAAAATCTGAACTGATTTTTTCTTTTTTTGGTGGTACTGGGGATTGCTTGAACCCAGGGCCTTGTTTAAAATAGACAAGCACTCTACCATTGAGCTATATCCCAGCTCTTAAACTGAATATTAATGAGGTCATGTATTTAAAGAGTATCAGCCAAGGTAATAATTAGTTTTGTCCTCTGACTTTTTTTCCTCTACTGGTAGATATGCAAATCTCATTCCAAGAACATCTTCCCAAGGGGTTTTCTGAAGAGTAGTAGTCCTTGGAGTCAAGGCTTTGAAAAATAGCAGTTAAATAATATTGTTGACCCAGCATTTCCCAAATTTATTTTAATACACAAGACAAGAATTGTATAACACCTATTTCTAATTCACAACCTTAGTGTTTCAGGGCACATTTTTTTAGGAAACACTACTTTACAAAAGTCCAAGGGACTATCCAGATTCTTTTCTACTCGATATTTATTTGCAGAGAGGATAGTGTAAAGTGAGCATTCACCCTCAGATACAGTATAACAAGATTAGGACTTCTGGTTCTGAATTACCAGGTAAGGCATGTCTTACCATGATTTTGTTCACCTTTTTTTTCCATGCATCTCATTTTAGTTCTATACTGTAGGCAGTATCATCTGGTATGTTTCTCCTTGCTTGGAACAATAATGGGTTGTTATCTAGATGTTTAAAAATTGCTCTACCCTAGGAATTACAGCACTGGTACTAATTAACATTCATTTAATTTGTAGTGATCTGCCATGTGAGACATTTGTTTGTAACTCATAAATCAATAGTTTATAGATGGTTCGAATATACATATTTTTGGTTATATTCCTGAATATACTACACAAGAGTTTATACATACCTTTTACAGTATATAGAATAGACTCCACTGAGAATTTCTATGATGAGCACCACCATTATCCTGTCACAGCTTTTAAACACTATTATATATACTGAATTATAAACAAAACTATTCAGCTTATTTAACTGAAATGTGAAGAAAAGTAGCACATTCTTTTCTGCCACTATACATTTTGCACTTAAAAATTACTTTAGTAATGAATTAATAAAGCAAGGAGACCAAGCATATTTTGTAGTGGCTCCCATTCATAACATAGAACTAAAATGCATTTCATCAAGGAGCATACATTGGGAGAATAAGGTAAAACTAAATATTTGATTTTTCCCATGTGGCTGACTGCTTACCTGTTACCTTTTTAGGCCTCTTTGCACCTCCACGTGCCTTCAGTGCAATCTGACGAGCTGCTTCACAGTAAACACTCCCACCCACTTGACTCAAATCAGACTTCAGATGTCCTCAGGTACAGCCTTTACTAGTAACTGTCCTCCATTGCAAATTCAAGAGAATATAATGTTGAGCAAGAGCTTACTGTTGTATAACCTTGGATATCTAGATAAATTGTATTATTCTGAATGAGTGCTTTTCTCACATGAGTAATCTACTTTTGAGAATTTGGTGGGGGAGGGGTACTGGGGATTGAGCCCAGGGCAATTCTAGCTCTGAGCTACATCCTTATCCCTTTATTTTTTATTTTGAGACAGGTTTTGCTAAATTGCTGAGAGTCTCACTAAGTTGCTGAGGCTTGAACCTGCAATCCTCCTGTTTCAGCTTCCCAAATTCTAGAATTTCAGATGTGTGCCACCATGCCTGGCTGCTTTTTTTTTTTTTTTTTTGATGCTAGGATTGAACCCAGGGCCTCACACAAGCTAGTCAAGTGCTCTGCCACTGAGCTACATCTCCAGCCCAAGAATAATTTTTATGAAATTAGTTCTTTTTCTGTAGGACTCTTTTCTGTATCTTTCTTCTGTATCCTCTCTTTTTTAAGTTGACTTTGAATCTTGAATACTGTAACTGAAAACTGCTTCCAAAATTTATATTGGAAATAGATACATGGCTTACAGAGTTTCTTTTTTTTTTTCAGGTTTGTTTTGGAACAGTACAATGCACTCTCCTGGCTAACCTGTGACCCTGCAATCCAGGACAGACGCTCGTGTCTCCCAATTCATTTTGTGGTGCTGAATCAGTTATATAACTTTATCATGAATATGCTGTGATCTTCATTTGTTGGAACTTTGCAAGAAAAGAACAAGGATAAAGGATATTTTGCTGCAGGATTAAGTTACAATTATCTTCTCAGTGAAAGTCATTTGTGATGGGGTCTAATTCTTATTACTTCAACAAATATTGTTTTGACTTGGGGGGAGGGGCTATAACCCTGATATTTTTCATTGACTATACTGAACTCTTTAGGATGATGACTGATCATACAAAAACGTATTATAACATTTTCGTAGCAAAAATTAACCTTTTTTTCTGGTCACAGTATTTGTGAAAAGTAATGAGCCATAGTACCCAGTCATGGTAAATGAACATTAAAAGCATGGAGAGGAAACATGAGGAACAGTGATTTCAACATACGGCTTTAGAACATCAAGATGTTCTTGTATTGGATTATAGTATCTAGTATTCAAAAATGCCTGCATCTCTTATTTATTGTAAGTTTTTAAATGTATAAATTGTCTTATATTTCTTAACCTCTTTTATAAAAATTTTCCTAGAAGGTTTATACTGCCTTCTTGCTTTAAAGCAATTGGTCTAAAATATATGTAATCGTCTTAATTAAAAAGTTGCAGTAGGGTTGCTTTTAGAGTATTATTTTTTTGTAAGGGGGTGGGTGGGACAGTAAATTTGTATTGTCTCAATGTACAGTTTAATGGGGATAGAGGGGGAATAATGTCCATACCATTGTGTGTGGAGGATTTACAGCTAAGCTGTAGTTGCAGAGTACATGTACAGTAATGAAGTTCACTGTGTTTATAAATTGAAAAGGTACCGGGTCTTACAGCATTTTATATATCACACCTTACGGAATAACACGATGGCAATATACAAGTGATATTGTTAGGTGGTTTAACTTAGAATCAAATGAGAATTCTTCAGTTATATTTTGTACTATGGTTTAGGGCTATGACTAATATTTCAGGCCATTTCCAGTGAAAGAAACTTAGTTTTACAAGAAAAAACATTTGCTACTGAATGCTTAAACTAATTTTGGTGTTTAATGTTACATGCTTAAATTTTTTTTTCATTTTTAACAGTGGCATATTTAGGCATGGGAATATTATTATGAAGTTTATCTGCAGGATCTGCTATAAGGTTGAAATTTAGCCCAGCTCTAGGCATTTTACAAATTATTTTAAGAGCAGTCATTCTTGATTGTTTGACTTTTTTTTAAATTAAAGATTGGGAATGTGTGTGAGAGTATGCGCATATGTATGGATGTGTGTGTGTGCAATCAAACTGTGGTGTAAATAGATTCTCAGTGAATTCTGGTATTCAGACTCTATTCCACTAGTGAACGAACCATTTTCTAAACTTAATCTGTTTCCCTTTGCCTTTTTATTTATTTAATTTTCTTGGTTTGGAGATGGCAGTCCCAAACACCAGAGTCTGTACTTTTCTATCACACAGCTCAAATTAAGTAAGGCATATGCCAAGGAGGTTCTCACCTCCCTAAAGAAGGGACTTGAATTTTAGGGACTTTAATTCACCCCTTCCTTCAATACAACTTTCCCCCTTCTTGTTTGCACATGCCAATATAACTGCTTTTTTGCAGGCTTTACCCCCTTGAAAAATCCTTTCTACAGTGCTGCTCACAAGAGAGCCCAAGTTAGCCTCCTACCTGCATCGCTGACTTGAATTCACAGTCGCCAAGTCTACCTTTCTTGGAAGCAGTCTAGCAAAATCCCTATTTGTATGCTCATTAATTATCTACAAGAACAAAATAATTGTATTTACAAAACTCTAGTTCAGTATATTTTTTTACTGAAAGTTGTTTTGTAAATGCTCTATGCTTAGCATAAATATCACTTTCTTATCAACAGTATAACTTCTTCAAATTGTGTATATGAAAACCGTAGTAAATCTTTTTTTCTATAAAGAAAACAATTGGTTACAGAAGTTCTCAATTATTTCTTCAAGATTATAATGCAATCCCAATGGTTAGAATATTTTGATACTAAATTTAAAGTTCACATCTCTGCATTTGTTTTTAAATTATGCTAACACATCACAGATTATGTTGGCATGTTTTGTTCTGTACTTTCTTTAAAAAAACTTGTCTGAGATTTGAGGGAAAAGATGCTTATTTGGAATTTCTATAAAAAGAGTATTTTTTTTATATACTTAGCTCAATAGTAACTTTAAAAAATAAAAGCTATATTCTCAGTTTAAAATCACTAACCTATGGTAACCACACCTCAGTTTGAAAATGGACTTTTAAAAAATTATTCCCTGACAGTTTCTTTTATATGGAGCCATAAGGAGGGAACCCAGTATACAATTCCTTTTTATCTGGGAATCAGGGAATAGTACCCAAATATACAGGATTTACTGATAACATTTTTTTCTTCCCTTCATATATCAGTTCACACTGAAACAGAAAGTTATTAAATAGCCATTAGAAAAGTCACTTGACTTATTTCAGAAAGAAAAAGAAATTAGGCCTTTTGTGCAGGATGATGGATCTGACTTACTAATGTATTGTCACAGACAAGTATGGGTAGTTTTGTTTTATTTAAATAAGTAAGCAAAATATTATACTCTATACCAGTGAATTACCAACACCTTGACTTCTTTGTTACAGTGCTAATGTCTGTTTTTTGTGCAGTTATCCATTACGAAGCAGGGTGGAAGTTCAGTATTTTGGCGTTTAAGAAGATTAGTTATATAATGTTTGCTTCCAGCCAGTGAGAAACATCTAGCCATACCTTTCTTATGCAAGCCATTCAGTTATCAGGACTGTGAATTAACACTGTATGAATAAATTTCTGTACACCTTATTGTTTGGCCGGAAGGCCACCAAGTGTACTTATATGTAATCCTTAAATTTTAAAGTAGCTGTAATTTTTAAATATTTCTAAACTTTTCTTAAACCACTAAAATTAAGCTCTTACTACTTAGTCAACTATCCTCAGCTGTATTCGTACTCAATTGTCAGTATGGCACAGATTACTGTATTAAAATATTCTCTTTTCGTCTTCATATTTACCTTCTGAGGTAATTTTTTTAACGTAATGTGTTACTACAAAGATTTGCAGATCTTTAATCAAGCACTATGTTAATACTGTAATATCAAAATACTATGTCGCATTATTTAAAATGTTCAAATTGAATAGATTAAAAGGAAGTTTTTAAATGCTATTGCATCATATAATTTGCTACTCATCCACTATGGCATTGCATATTAGTCTATTAATACATTTAATGTTGCATGAGTAATATTTTGGTCTGGGTTTCCTCTTAAGATTTTAGTTTGTCTAAATTAAGGAAAAATGTTTTTGACATACATTTTCATTTTGTTCCCCCTCCCCAATCAGCTGGAAATCTTAAACTTTTAGTTATTCTTGGTGTTTTAATGGGCCCAGAACTGTGGTTTAAATTTTTATATATGTATTTTCTTTTCTTCGGAGTACAAATTTAAAAACTGGATTTGGAACCTAAAATACTCCTCAGGTTGATGTATTCATGAAGTTTTAAAATAGCTTTAGTTTTCAAAGTAAACTGGATTTGTGGACCTTAAAGTTACTGAGTTTAAACTACAAATTGTAACGTCATTACTGGACATGTCAGCATCAACCCTCTCAAAATAGCTTGGTCACTTTATGAAGGGGCGTTTTAAAGTTGTTTAGCAGTGACATTTAAATGGTCCAATTGCTTTTCTTTTTAACGTGACAAAAAAAGAATAAGGAACAAACACTATTGCTGCCGAATGCCATAACACTGAGTTGTACAAATTGTGATTGAGGAAATGAAAAGGTTTATACTTTTTAAAAAACAAAAAAACAAAAAAAACTTCAAATGGAATAAATTATTCATGAAGCCTTCATTGTGGTGTCTCATTCCTTGTTTTTTTTTTTTTTTTTTTTAGTACTGGGGATTGAGCCCAGGGGCATTCTACCTCTGAGCTACGCTCCCAGCCCTTTTTTTTTTTTTTATATTTTACTTAGAAACAGGGTCTCTCTAAATTGCCAAGGCTGATCTTCAACCTGCAATCCTCCTGTCTCAGACTCCTAAGTACTGAGATTACAGGCTTGTACCAATTTACCTGGCTGCGGAGTCTCATTCTGTTGAAAATATTTCCATCTTTAATTTCTGCAGAAATCAGTAGCAGTATTATTTTTATGTTATTTATAAAGGGAAGGTGGCAGTGTAGAAACTGTTGAAGGGGTTTAATTTTTTGAGCATTTTATTTTATAGAGGATTTTAATCTGTACAATTTGTGTATATAACTACATACCAAATCGATTTAGACCGATCAAGCTAGTGTTGATTTTCCAGTCCAAACAAGGTTCCTTTATATACTTAAAGCTTAGCTCTGTTTGATCACATAAATTTGTTTGAAGCATAAGAAAAATGTTCAGATATGAAAAATCCCTCAGGCCATTAATTCTTTTTTGGTATTGGGGATTATAGAACTCATGGGGTATATTGGACCTACGAACTAAATCCACAGTCCTTTTTATTGTTTTATTTTGGAACAGGGTCTTGCTAAGTTGTGGAGGGTTTCTCATAGTTACTTAGGCTGGTCTTGAACCTGCTGCAATCCTCCCTTTCAGCCTCCCAAGTACTGGGATTATAGGTATATACCACCACACCCAGCTCATTTAAAATATTTTTGTCCCAAGCTGCTCAAGCGTGGTGGCGCATGCTTGTAATCTCAACTTGGGAGGCTGAGGCAGGAGGATCACAGGTTCGCAGCTAGCCTCAGCTACTTAGTGAGGCCCTCCGCAACTTAGTGAGAACCCAGTTTCAAAATAAAGAATAAAAATAGGTCTGGTGTGTAGCTCGAAGGTAAAATACCCCTGGGTTCAATCCCCAGTACCACAAAAAAAGAAAAGAAATAATAAAATATTTTTGTCCAAGCCGGGCATGGTGGCACATGCTTGTAATCCTAGTACTTGGGAGGCTAAGAGGAGGACACAGGTTCGAAGCCAGCCTCAGCAATTTAATGAGACTCTTAGTAACTTTGTGAGACCCTGCTTCTAAATTAAAAAAAAAAATAAGTCTGGGGGTGTAGCCTGGAGATAGAAGGCCCCTGGGTTCCATCTCCAGTACCACCAAAAAAAAAATTTTTTTTGTCCAGACTTATGTTGAGTAAAGACATACTCTAAAATTATTGTGGCCATTTTGAAATAATTTCTGCCAGCAAATTCTTTTAAATTATCCTTTAAAAGGAGGTATATGGTTTTTAAGCCTATCTTAAATTATTTTCTGTCTCCACTCATAGTACATTATCTCTAATTTGTACCATTTTTACTATAATTTTATGTATGATGAAAAATGAAAGCCAGGCATGGTGGCGCACGCTTGTAATCCCAGTACTTGGGAGGCTGAGACAGGAGGATCGCAGGTTCGTGGCCAATCTCAGCTACTTAGGCCCTCTGCAACTTAGTGAGACCCTGTTTCAAAATAAAGAATAAAAAATTGGGCTGGGGGTATAGCTCGGAGGTAGAATGCCACTGGGTTCAATCACCAGTACCAAAAAAAAAAAAAAAAGAAAAATGACTGCAAATTACGCTTTTTTTTGGAGGATATTCACTTGCACAACTGCACACAACCTTTCTTTTTTTCAGCTTTTTATTATTGAAAATTGGTGTCTGAAAAATCCTGTTGAATGGTTTACCAAAGGAAATGAATTTTTTTCTTTCATGGTTTCATGTACTACATATATAGATACTTGTTATGAATTCAAGATGCTTAATTAGAAATAGACATGTTCCCTATCTTAAGCAAATATATTTTTACATTGTGACCAGTATACTTAATTTGGCATAATATAAGATGTTTGTTTGTTTATTTATTTTTCTTGTGGTGCTAGTTATTGAACCCAGAGGCATTCTACCTCTGAGCTATACCCCCATCCCTACTTTATTTTTTATTTTCAAACAGGTTTTCACTAAGTATTCGGAGGGCTTCAACAAGTTGCCGAGGCTAGCTATGAACCTGTGATCCTCGTGTCTCAGCCTCCCAAGTACTGGGATTCATGCACTGTGCTCGGCTATAGTCCAAGACTGAAAACCCAAAATGTTAGTTGGTTCCTTCCCTGAGAAACATCCTGACAAAGTTCTCCATGTGAATTCCTTTAATGTTGTGAATTCCTTTAATGTTAAGAACTATAGAGTGAGAGGGAAAAGTGTGTGTACTATGGTGAGCACTTTGAAATGTTGTAGAAGGAATAAATTCTTCATGGAAATTATTTAACCTCTTTATATCAGTAACACATAAGTGTATTTGTTAACTAAATAGGTAAGGTGACTTGAAATAATACTAGTTTTTTATTCTAGGTATAAAGACATTTCCTACATTTCTAGAATTAAAATTGCTACACGTTCTAGCAGTTTTTTCTATAGTATCACAATATGCCAAGACAGTTATCACAATAAGAATTACTCAAAAATTCTTGGAGCTGGGCGTAGTGGCACACACTTGTTATCTCAGTTCTTGGGAGGCAGAGACAGGAGGATTGCAGCTTCGCAGAAAGCCTCAGCAATTTGTGAGGCCCTCTCAGAGGTAGAATGCCCCTTGGTTCCATCCCCCAGTACCAGCAAAAAAAAAAAAAAAAAAAAAAAAAAAAAAAAAAAAAAAAAAAAAAAAAAAAAAAAAAAAAAAAAAAAAAAAAAAAAAAAAAAAAAAAAAAAAAAAAAAGAAAAAGAAAAAGAAAAAAGAGAAAGAAAAAAATGACCTTTTGTGAAGTTAAAAGGCAATTTTATTAAACTCTTAATTTTGCTGCTACCTACTACAGAGAAAAATCTTGTGATAGATTTTAAACAGCCCCCCCCAACCAAAACCATGTAATGTCTTTGTAAACTTGCATTCTGAAGTTTAAGTGTTGGTTCTCTCTCTCTTTTTTTTTTTTATTGTGGTACTGGCATTTGAATACAGCTATACCCCCAGCCTTTTTTAATTAAAATTTTTTTGTGGCACTGGGGATTGAACCCAGGGGCATTCTACATCTGAGCTACACCCCCAGCCCTATTTAATTTTTTATTTTGAGATGGTCTCACTAAGTTGCTGAGAGTCTCACTACATTGCTGAGGCTGGCCTCGAACCTGTGATCTTCTTGTCTCAGCCTCCCAAGTATGGGGATTACAGGCATACACCATCAAGTCCTGCTTATTTTTTTAAATTTTGAAACAGGGTCTTGCTAACTTGCTGAGGATGACCTTAAACCTATGGTCCTCCTGTCTCAACCTCCCAAGTACCGGAATTACAGGAATCTGCCACCATGCCTGGCATATGGTGCAGTGGATAAAATACTATGATTGAAGAAAGCAAAGAATGTCTTGGGACCATAGAAGAGGGCTACCTAAGCCAGGTGTGGTGGCATTTGCTTATAATCCCAGTACTTGGGAGATAGGAGGATCCTAAGTTTGAGCCTGTCAGCCTGAGCAATTTAATGAGACCCTCAGCTACATAAGACCTTGTTTCAAAACAAAGGGCTGGGAGTATTGCTCGGAGGTAGACTGCCCCTGAGTTCAATCCTCTGTGTGTATATATATATGTATATATATATATATATATATATACATATATATATACATATATATACACACATACATACATATATATAATAGTGTGTATATATATGTGTGTGTATATATATATGACAGGTTGAGACAGGGATCACAGGTTTGAAGCCAGCCTGAGCATTTTAGGCTCACATAAACTTTGTGAGACCCTGTTTCCAAATAAAAAATAAAATAGGGCTGGGGGTGTAGCTCTGAGATAGAATGGCCCTGGGATCAATTCCCAGCCTCACAAAAACAAACAAGAAGAGGGACATCTAATCTAGTGAAGGGTGGGTGGTTTGCCAGGGAAAGGTTTCTTAGCAAAGGAATACTGGAAGTGAGACTTACAAGATGCACAAAAGTTGACTGCATAAGGAAGGATGATAAGGGCATTCTGCGTGGGGAAGAAGGCCTGTGAACAGTGAGGAGGAGCTGGGGAACGAGCACTTCAGGCTGACTGAACATACCATGCGGGGATGTGGCCGGAGTCCGAGCTGGAGAGAAGTCAGACCACACACATCTCTGTCTTTTGAGTTAAACTCTACAGAGATTGAACTTTATCCCTTAAGGGGAAAGTATCCAGCAGTTGGGTTGATTTGTAATTGGTTGAACAGTCAGACCCAAGGGGGCTAAAGTGTAGCTATATCAACACAGGGAAGTCTCTGATGCTAAACTATTAGAGAACTTGGGCTGGATACAAGTCTATTCAACCTTTATTTTATTTTATTTTTTTATTTTTTGTGGTACCAGGGATTGAACCCAGGGGCATTCTACCTCCAAGCTACACCCCCAGCCCTATTTTTTATTCTTTATTTTGAAACAGGGTCTCGCTAAGTTGCGGAGGGCCTCACTAGGTAGCTGAGGCTGGCCGCGAACCCGGATCCTCTGGTCTCAGCCTCCCAAGTACTGGGATTACAAGTGTGTGCCACCAGTTTGTAATCCCAGTACTTTGGGAGGTGGAGACCAGAGGATCCAGGTTCGCGGCCAGCCTCAGCTCTTCTCTCTCTCTCTTTCTCTCTCTCTCTCTCTCTCCCTCTCTCTCTCTCTCTCTCTCTCTACCTAGTGAGGCCCTCCGCAACTTCGTGAGACCCAGTTTCAAAATAAAGTATAAAAAATAGGGCCAGGGGCGTAG
>PVJS01056901.1:0-12210 GCA_004027185.1 Glis glis | reverse complement strand
GGGAGGGAGGGAGAGAGAGAGACACAGAGAGAGAGAGAGAGAGAGAGAGAGAGAGAGAGAGCTGAGGCTGGCCGTGAACCGGGATCCTCTGGTCTCTGCCTCCCAAAGTACTGGGATTACAAGTGTGCACCACCACGCCCAACTCTTCTTCATCTTTTCAGTGCTGGGGATCAAACCCAGAGCCTTGGGCATGGTAGGAATGATCTCTATCACTGAGCCACACCCCCAGCCCTAGGTGAATGTTCTTAATTATGTCACTCACATCTATATCCTTAGTGATTTTGGTCAGCTTCATATATGAGGTTTAGTAGAGAGGAAAAAAAGAAAAGGGTGTGTGGGGGGAAATCTTATGAAAATTAAAGAGAGACCAGTAGAGCGGAGGAGGGGACCAGGGTAAAGGAGGAGGGAAGGGAAAAGGGAGCTATTGGGGAATTAAATTGACCAAATTATGTTGTGTGCAGTTCAAATACGTCACAGTGAATCCTAGTGTTATGTGTAATTATAATGCACCAATAATAATTAAAAATAACTGATGAGTCTTTGATGTAAATACATTAATGAGTAAATAAAATGGGAGAAGGGAAAGATCTTTCTCACAGAAGAATGCCAACTAATAAAGGTAAAAGAAATGCTTCAATTTAAAACATCAAGCTGGGCGTGGTGGCGCACGCTTGTAATTCCAGTACTTGGGAGGCTGAGACCGGAGGATCCGGGTTCGCGGCCAGCCTCAGCTACTTAGTGAGGCCCTCCGCAACTTAGTGAGACCCTGTTTCAAAATAAAGAATAAAAAATAGGGCTGGGGGTGTAGCTCGGAGGTAGAATGCCCCTGGGTTCAATCCCCAGTATTGCAAAAAATAAATAAATAAAATAAAACATCACCACTTAGCAACCACCACAGAATAATTGTTTTAGAGAATAATTATCAATGAATGCTAAATGAGTGGGGGAAAATTTGATGACATACAAGATATTTACGTAGTTCTGAGGTAGGATAGGAGAAATAAAAGTAATATGTAGAAGGGAGACAAACAGAAAAAAGGAAGACTGTAGTTTAAACCTAAGAACTCCATGATGATCCTTATCTTCACCTTACAGGGTCTGTTTTTTCCTTAGGCAAACATCCCCAAAAGGTCCTCACCTTTAATACTAAAGGCCTATCTTCCCACCCAAAGTTTCTAAGATGCTTGGTAAACAAAGGATCTATAAAGAAAGTCTGACACTTGGTCAAGACCAGAGGCCACCCAGCCACCCACTCATCAGATGTCAGGAACCTGAGGATTCTGAGGAAAACCAGACCTCCATCCCTGCTGTGCAACCTACCCACCCCCACTGTTCTCCCTTAAGTGTATCTCTCACTTTCCCAAATAAATCTCTGTTTTCCTCTCTGACTGGCTCATACTGAAATTCTCTTCTGCCAAGGAAGACAAGGACCCCAGGGGTCCTGAGGTGAGTCCCCCCTCCCTGAGCGTGGAAACTCACCCAGACTCCTCAAGGAATTGTTATGATTCCTGTAACATATTTCAAAGTATATCTCTATAAAATACTTATTAATTACAACATAAACATGATAGCTTTCTAGTGGATAAACTTGACAAACACCATTTAGCCAAGCGATCAAGTTAAGTTCATTCAGAATGGGATAAATCAATATTTTGTATGCTCATATGTTGGTAACCATTGCATGGTATTTTTCAGTGAGCCACATAAGCTCTCCTGAACAACCAGGTTTATCCTATTAAGAGCATTCCATAGATAAGAACTCTCCAGCTAGCAAATAGTATGAGCTACAAAGCATTTTCACAGGGAGATTAGGTCCAGTAGAAGCCTTGATTCTGTCCCCCATACTCTTTTCCCCTTACAATAGGAGAAAGGAGACTACAGACTTACTGGTTAACCCTTTCCTTCTCATAGACATCATAAACATACCCCCATATACTCGTGTGTGTGTGTGTGTGTGTGTGTGTGACTGGGGATTGAACTCAGGGGCGTTCTACATCCAAGCTATATCCCCAAACCTTTTTATTCTTTGTTTTTTGAAACAGGGTCTTGCTAGATTTCTGAGAGTCTCACCAAAGTTGCTGAGGTTGTCCTTGAACCTGTGATCCAACTGCCTCAGCCTCCCAAGTACTGGGATTACAGGTGTATACTCTCACAATAACTTCCCCCTGGCCTCCTTCATTGAATAGAAATCCTTGATTTATCTATAGTTGCATTCATCGATGGTTTGCACTTCTGAATTTTGTTTATGAAATAATTTCCAGGTTTTGTGAGACATTTTGTCTTCAACCTCCACATACTGCTCAGACTCGAAGTTCACTCTGCTGTTGGCATTTTGGAGCTTTTCGTTTACTAGTTTGGCTATGTGTTTCTCTTCCGAAACATTTTTTAAAATAAAATGTATGCAGCATTTCAAAATACACAGTCTTGGTTGATGGACAAGTAGGACCTTTTCACATAAATCTTGTCTTTTATGTTAATTAGACAACTATAATTCATTTGGTTTGTAACATTATAGGGAGAGACTAGGCATCTCTGAAGAGAAGACATTTGGGGGGAGGCAGTAGCAGACATATGTAAATAATAATTGCATTAAGTTTTTGCCCCAGGTGATGTGTGATATGAGTTTTCCTCAGTAGATCCTTCCAGACATTCAGTAAATACTCTTTTCATCATTGCCCTGTGGGAATATGCTGAGCTTGAATGTGGGTAAAAACAGAGACTCAAAGCCGGGCATGGTGGCGCACCCTTGTAATCCCAGTACTTGGGAGGCTGAGACGGGAAGATCACAGGTTGGAGGCCAGCCTCAGCAACTTAGTGAGACCCTGTTTCAAAATAAGAAGTAAAATAGGGCTGGGGGTGTAGCTCGGAGATAGAAGGCCCCTGGGTTCAACCCCCAGCACCAAAAACAAAACAAAACAAAACCAGACTCACATGGAATCCACTGAGGTCACAATCTGTGGTTCAAAATCCACTTCTTCCCTCAGTAGCTGGTGACCTTGGACAAGTGATGTAACTTCTCAGTCTCCTTTGCTTATCTGTTCAAGGAGGGCAACAACATTCAGCTCACAGGACTGTGTGTAAACGAGGAAGGTCAAGTGCGTGCCTTTCTTTTCTGCTCCTCTTGTGGAAAAGCAGAGAGAAGGAAGGAAAGAGTTCAGAGAGGGGCTGGGTATTTACTAACTAACCCTGCAATATTGGGTAAGTCCCTGGCCTCAGCCTACCTTAGGGTCACCGGATAGCAAATAATCTCCAAGGTTTCTTCCAAATAAAAAAATCCCATATTCCCTCTGTGTGTGTGTGTGTGTGTGTGTGTGTGTGTGTGTGTGTGTGTGTTGTGTTTGTTTT
This sequence comes from Glis glis, assembly GCA_004027185.1. Taxonomy (NCBI): domain Eukaryota; kingdom Metazoa; phylum Chordata; class Mammalia; order Rodentia; family Gliridae; genus Glis; species Glis glis. The sequence continues at coordinate 8,865 of PVJS01056901.1, read as the reverse complement.
TGTGGTATCAGGGATTGAATCCAGAGGCATTTTACCTCTGAGCTACACCCCTAGACCTTTTTATATTTTTTTTGTTTAGAAATAGGGGCTCATTTGGTTGCTGAGACTTTCTCTAGGTTGCTGAGAGTCTTGCTAAGTGGCTGAGGCTGGTCTGGAACCTGCGATCCTCCTGTCTCAGCCTCTCAAATACTGGGGTTACAGACATTTGCCATCACACCCAGCTACCTTGTTTTGAGATTATATTTAAGATAAAAACCTGACAAGACTCCTGTCTATTGTTTTTCTTTGCAAACTTTTTTTTCTTTGCAATATTTGTTTATAATAGTACATTTACTACCTGGGTATGGTGGTGCACTCCTGTAATCCCAGTACTTGGGAGATTGAGACAGGAGGATTGCAGGTTTGAGGAGAGCCTCAGCAATGTAGTGAGACTCTCAGCAACCTAGCAAGACCTTGTTTCTCAAGGGTAGAATGCCCCTGGGTTCAATCTGCAGTACCACAATAAATAAATAAATAAATAAATAAATAAATAAACTAATTAATAAAGGAAAGAGAAATAAAGAAAAATGTGATACAGGAGCTACATATCTCACAAGATAACACAGCACATTTCTTAAGTTCTCCACTTTATCCCTGCACTGTACACAGGGTTGTTGTAACCAATTGCAGGATGTGTGTCCAGTAAAGTTATGAATTGAAGTGGGAAGTATAATGGAATGAAAAAGGAGGGTAGCGAGGGGAATAAAAAAAAAAAACTCTGCACAGATGTTGGGGAGGGCACTGACTAAAACCCACATGCACTTTATCTGGAAGTTCATTTGAATATTTACTCCTCCAAAATAACATGGAGAGCAATTTAGGATTTCCGGTGTTAATTTGGTTATTCGGATGATCTTGTCGTTTCCTCAGTAGAAACCGATTTTTCCTTCTAGCTCAAAATGACAAAGAACCAAGAAAGATGGAGAACTGAGGAGGGCTCCCTGCATGGGGATTTTTACTCTTTTACAAGTCATCAGTCTCTGATGAGAGTCTTTTGCGAACAGACCATCTAAATTGATCCATGGTAATTGGAAAATAACAGGCTATTCTTAAGTAACTGTGAACCAGAGGCTCAGAACTGGCTCCCATTGGAAACGGTTGCAGAATGTTCAAGAAATATGCTCATGCACACACACAAAGAGGCCTCTCCCTGAGTGACGAGGAGCAGCTGAACTGCAGAGCTGCAGAAGGCCATCGATCACATTTATTACGCTGCAGACAGCGGCAATTTCAGTGAGACTGGGCTTCTCGAACGGATTCCAATAATTCAAGTTATGATTCTTAAACTGTATGTCAAACTAATTCAATATTTCTTGTAGGGAAAAAAAAGGTTGAAATTATTTTGTTTCATAATATGGGTAAAATAATCTGGTTTTATTACTTTAATCATTAATAAAGGCATTGCAAACCACTTGGTGATGTTTTTAAATAAAAGAATGAGAGAAATTGTTGAAATCCTACTTGCTTCTCTGTAGATGCATACGTGGTCAAGTTTTTGATTTTTTTCCATTGGAAATAAATTTACTTTGATATATACTTTGAATTTTGGAGACAATCGTTTTCTTTTAGTTGTTTTGTTTAATATTTTCCTAAATTTGAAATATTAAAATATTTTTTTTCTGGCTATAAAAGTAAGTAAACATAGATTTTTTTGTGTGTATGTGGAACTGGGGATTCAACCCAGGGGCATTCTACCTCTGAGCTACACCAGCCCTATTTTTTTATTCTTTATTTTGAAACAGGGTCTCACTAAGTTGCGGAGGGCCTCACTAAGTAGCTGAGGCTGGCCACGAACCTGCGATCCTCCTGTCTCAGCCTCCCAAGTACTGGGATTACAAGCAGGCACCACCATGACTGGCTTAGAAAAATTTATGTTTATGAAAGAGAAAAGAATATAGAATAATATAAGGTGTATAAAATAAAAATCCCATCCCCCAATAATACTTTTTTGGGACATGTAAAATAAAATTGTATATAGTTTATAGTTTTGTTTTTGGTGCTGGAGATTGAACCCAGGGCCTCTTTGCTTGGTGAGCACAAGCTCTACCACTGAGCTACACCCCTAGCCCAATGTTTTAACATAGAGCTTTTCATCCACGCATCCACCCATCCGTGCAATCTTTCTGAATTGCAAAGTACGGAGCTGGGGAAGGGGTAGAAGAGTGGATTCCTATTCTCAGAGAGAGGGAGACGTAGCCACAGCCCATAATCAGAGAGCTGTTCAGGCGGACCTGGGAGCCAGGAGCAGGAGCCCCATGGTGTGGAGCAGGCGGAGCTGGTGCTGGGGGTCTGGGTCTCCTCTTTCTCATTCTAGCTCCATTTCTTTTCTCTTTTCTCTTATCTCACATGCGAGGCAAGTGTTCATCCACTGAGATACATCCCCAGACTGAGCTATACCCCCAGCCCTCAATTCCATTGTGTGTGTGTGTGTGTGTGTGTGTGTGTGTGTGTGTGTGTGTTACTAGGGATTGAGCCCAGGAGCATTCTACCTCTGAACTACACCCCCAGCCATTTAAATTTTTTTTTTTTGTTGTCTTGAAACAGCATCTTGCTAGGTTGCTGAGAATCTTGCTACATTGCTGAGGTTGTCCTTGAACCTGCAATGCTCTCGTCTCAGTCTCTCAAGTGCTGGCATGACAGGTGTGTGCCACCACACCTAGCTCCTCAATCCCATTTCTAACTCATCTGAGATCCTTGGGTAAGTCATGCAACCCCATTTACAAAATGTGTGTCCTTGGCAATGCTAGCATGCCTTGAATTAGATTCTGCTTTATAGCTGTCTTTTGAGAAGGGGATAATTAATTTTTGACGAGTGGTTATTTTTTATTTACAAGAGCATCTTTTGGTGAACTACTATAGACCCATGCCCTCAGATACTCTAACCAACCCTTGGCGAGGCATCTTCTTTTCTTTAAAAAAAAAAAGCCCCATAATGACTACTCAGCTAGTCTCCTCTAGGCTAAGCTTAAAATACTTAATGTTTTTGAGGAATAGAAGCGAAACAGATGTCTGTGTTGGCTCTGAGAAAATGCTTAAAAAATCGATCATGTCTTGTCATTGATGAAGCGATGGTGGCATTGGCATGAGCAACGCAGGCAGGGCTTGGGAGTCATAGACTATGCACGCTGAATTTCAAAGATGTGGTTCTCAGGAATACAGGGGGGTTTGTATGGAGCTGAATGAACCTTCCACAGTCTGAAAGCCCATCTTTGGGAAACAAATATCCAGTTGCCATGGCGACACTCAAGGTGGATGAAAGATGGATTAATCAAAATACAGTAAATCCTTTTTACGAGCTTCCTAAGAAATCTAGTGTGAAGTGAACCCTCTGGTCTGTCTCCTCGTATTCTCCCCCCATCACACAGGAAATCCACCATGGATGCACAATGACACACATTTATTATCCTCAGTTCTATGTACGTGCTACAGAATTGCACTCTCTCTTGCCTGAAAGGTTCCGTCATAGAAGCACCAGGGCTTCACAAGCAAATTTATTTTAAAATAGTGTTTGAAATTGAAGGAAAAAATTATCTTTTGTTCTCTGCAAGAAAATAGAATAGCTACAGCCTCCGAAAATTGTGATTATTTATTAACTGAGCTACATTCTCTGGGGAATAAAGGCTATGAAATAATTTGTACTGAGATAGTAGCTGCATTCAACCTGAGTTTCAATATACACCTAATCTGATCATTATAACTGTTCAATTTAATCCAACAACAAGTTATCTCAGTTCCAGTCCCAGTTAAGTAAATAAATGAATGGATCTAAATAAATTATTCAGTTGTATACATTAAGTGAAGAAATAAATAAAATGGCTATTCTCTTCCTTCCCAGCAAACTGATGGGTCAAATTAATCAAAATAGTTAATCCAGTTGTGGGAGACATTTCCAGAAGCCTCCAGTAAATCATTCTTGGGCAGCCAATTCAATTTGAACTCCTGGTCTTGAATACCACTGAATCAGGCAGACTGGATGAGCTAGCATACAGAATGGAGCTGATGTGAGGGGGTTTTGGACACTCTCCAAGAACAGATAAAGGTTCACAGTGAGGATGTCAGTTACTGTAGGCAAGGGGCCAGCAGGAAGTCCAAGGGGAGCAAATAGAGGGGACAGCAGGTTTTCAGGGCTCAGACTCCATGTGCTCTCAGACTGAAGGGAGCACAGAGGAGGAGAGTTCCAAAGGTATTCAGCACAGAGTGAATCTGGGGTTCTCAACTGGGGCCAATTGTGTCATGACTAGTGTGTATGGGAGAAGGTGTGTGTAGGGTTACATTAGCATCGAGTGGGTAGAAGCCAGGGACCCTGCTAATATCCTACAGTGCACAGGACTGTCTCCTGCAACAAAGAAAGATGTCAGTAGTGCTAAAGTTGACAAATCTTGGCATAGAAGAAATAAATACTTCATGGATTCTTAATAGCATCTCAGATTGAGCACAAATTCATAGACATACTAGCAACACAAAAGGGTTATAATTTCTGCAATGAGCCATGAGAAATTAGTCCAGATTTGGAGTCTGAAGCCTTGAGTCTCAATCCAAGGCTTGATATTTATTATTATTATTGTTACCGCAGGGTGTAGTGGTACACACTTGTAATCCCAGTAGTTGGGAGGATGAAACAGGAGGATCGCAGGTTCGCGGCCAGGCTCAGCTACTTAGTGAGGCTCTCTGCAACTTAGTGAGACTCTGTTTCAAAATAAAAGAATAAAAGAGGGCCGGGGTGGGGGTGCAGCTTAGAGGTAGAATACCCTTGGGTTCCATCCCTAGTACCACCCAAAAAATTATTATTGTTATTATTATTAATTTTTTTGTGCTGAGGATTGAACCCACGGGCATCCTACCTTTGAACTACACTCTCAGCTCTTTTTATTTTTAATGTTTTTGAAACAGGCTATCTATAAATAGTTTAAGCAAAAGAGATATCTATTGATCAGACAGTGGAGACCACATAGAGGTTCCAGAAGTAGAGATCACTGGCTTGATACCTTCCTCAAATACCTTCCCATACCCACCTTCCACCAAGTTTCCTTTACAAGAGGAACTGGGAAGCTCCAGAACACTTCCTTACTCTGAAGACAGCAGGCATTCTCCCTTGAATGTGTACTCCTCGCTTTCCTAAATAAACCTCCTCCTATGTCTCTGACTGGTGTGTGCTGAAAAATCTTTTCCATCACATCAGTCAAGGATTGCACCAGTCCTGAATTGAATTCTCCCCGGGAACTCCTCGCATACTTCTCGTAACCATCCCTTCTCCCATAACACCCTTATTATGAAAGTCTACTAAATCTTTGACTTAGGTTCACTGTCAGTTTGAGAATTATGTTAACATTTTGACAACTATGCTTAACACCCATATGTAGACTTTGTGTGAAGTAGGAAGAAAATATCCCTCCCTTGAGATTAATCTTCTTTCCCTCAAGTTTACATTTTTTTAGAAGCAAATCCTTCCTTCCTTCCTTCCTTCCTTCCTTCCTTCCTTCCTTCCTTCTTTCTTTCTTTCTTTCTTTTTTTCTTTCTTTCTTTCTTTTTGTACTGGGGATTGAATCCAGGGGCATTCTACCTCTGAGCTACACCCCCAGACTTTTTTATTTACTTTGAAACAGGGTCAAAGTTGCTAAGGCTGGCCTTGAACCTGTGATCCTCCTGTCTCCTACTCCCAAGTACTGGGATTACAGGTGTGTGTCACTACGCCCAGAAATATTATTTCTTGATACTAAAGTTCATAGTAAGCCTGAAGTATTCCACATAAATTCTATAAATTATTGAAAATATAATAAGGATAGTTTTTAATCAAAGTAAGAACTCACTAAAATAGTTAAGAAATCACTAGAATTAAAAAATCCACTGTAGTATTTAATAATTTGTTATAAAAGAGCTACACATTTTAGCTGGGTGTGGTGACACACACCTGTAATCCCAGTACTTGGGAGGCTGAGACAGGAGTTTCGCAGGTTCGCAGCCTCTCTTAGCAACTTGGCAAGATCCTGTTTCAAAATAAAAAATAAAGCTGGGTGTGGTGTCTCATGCTTGTAATCCCAGTACTTGGGAGACTGAGACAGGAGGATCGCAGGTGTGCCGCCAACCTCAGCTACTTGTGAGGCCCTCTGCAACTTAGTGAGACCCTGTTTCAAAATAAAGAATAAAAAATTGGGCTGGGGGTGTACCTCAGAGGTAGAATGCCCCTGGGTTCAATCCCCAGTACCACACACACACAAAAAGTCAGGTGTGGTGGCACATGCCTGTAATCCCAGTACTTGGGAATCGGAGATAGAGAATCACAGGTTGGAAGCCTGTGATTCCAGCAATTTAGTAAGGCTCTCAGCAACTTAGTGGAACCTTGTTTTCAAATAAGAAATAAAATAGGGCTCAGAGATAAACTGCCCTTGGGTTCTATTCCTAGCACCAAAAAATTAAAAATAAAATAAAATAAAATAAAAAATAGGGCTGGGGGTGTGACTCACAGATAGAATGCCCCTGCATTTAACCTCCAGTACCAAAAGGAAAAGAAGAAGAAAAAAAAGAGTTACACATCTTAGTCTCATAGACAAAAATTTTTATGACAGTTTCAATGCTGACTAACTCCAGTGTCTTGTTTTCTAAAGCAATATACAGTTTTTCTTATGTTGTCATATGCCTTTGATAAACTTTAGTATGTTAAAGCTATAAAATATTCTATTGGAAACTCACAAGGTTGAATTTATCCCGAGAGCTACAAAAGTTATTGGAAACATGTCCAGCATCACTGTAGCAAATATATTGCACCACATCAGCTGGATGAAAGTGAGTGGATTTTAGTTCCATCGACACTGAAGTCCTATCAGTACTAGTTCCCTCCTTTGTTCATGGGTCAATTTTAATTGTTAGCGTTGACATGGTTGTGGTAGTTCATGTCCATTGGAATTCTTTAAATTACATCTAGAACACTGAAAGGCCATGGCATTCTTTCAGTATTTGATTTTTTTCTTTAAATATGATATTATTGTATCCAGTATAGAAAAAGAAAATTTGAATTAGAAATTTAATTTGAACCCTAGGTTGGAATCTCAGTTGAACTGAAATGTCTTAATCCTTTTACAGCATTGCCCATATGGAAATAGTGTTGCCAATGTCAAGAGACTCTGATTTGTTTAGTATAAATATATTTTTCCTAAACACAGCTCTTTGTCTTAAAAATCTATTAATTCATTTGATGCTTGTGTGTGTGTGTGTGTGTGTGTGTGTGTGTGTGTGTGTGTGTTACAAGGGATTGAACCCAGGGATATTCTACCACTGAGCTACACCATTTTATTTTTTATTTGGAAACAGGGTCTTGTTAAGCTACCAAGTGCTGGCCTCAAACCTGTGATCCTCCTGTCTCAGCCTTCTGAGTACTGGGATTACAGGTGTGTGCCACCACACCTGGCTTCTTTTTTTTTTTGTGGTATTAGGGATTGAATCCAGGGACCTTCTACTTCCGAGGTACACCCCCAGACTGATTTTATTTTTTATTTTGAAACAGGGTCTCACTAGGTTGATGAGAGTCTCACTACTTGCTAAGGCTGTCCTTGAACCTGTGATCCTCCTGTCTCGGCCTCCCAAGTATTGGGATTACAGGCATGTGCCACCATGCCCGGCTCACCTGGCTCCTTTTAAGTGCATTATCTACATTGAATTTTTGTTTCTGGATCAATTTACCTACAAAATCAATATTCCCTAAGATATTATGACAAATATGTACTTAGTAAGCACATTTAAAAGTGGTTATTTTAAAATTCATAACTTTGGCTCATGTTGCAGAAAAATATAACTATTAAATCACAATAATTTCTAAAAGCATTGCACTTTTTCTCTGAGTTTCTAGTGTCATGATAGCTTTGCTTGATTCTTATTTTTTTTTCAAAAATGACTTTAAATTTCAATTTCCTAAGGTTATTTTCAATAATCCCCGACCAGGATGCCAAAAAAGTTGTTGCATGTTTTCTACAAAGGTAAAAGAATGAGCAATCCAAGAAGTAGCTTATTTAGAGATTTTTCTGCTTTGATTCGTTATGTTTTCCATGCATATTTGTAACATTATCATACCCTGGCCATTCATTTTTTTCTAGATACAGTTTTTATAGGCATTCTTCTGAGAATTGATATTATCTGTGTCAACATAGCTTAATGCCCCCACCCCCACCCCTGGGAATTCTAGTCCAGGAAGATAGGTCTGTGAACCAATAAATAACCACCTTCATCATTTGCTTCAGAGAATTCCTACAAACCGGTTTATCAGCAAATAGTTTCCTCCCTTTTTATCAGGAAAACTGTATACTCACCTGGACAAACAGCAAGTCTATTAGGACAATTGTTGTTTTCTCCACACTTATTATTCTTTTTTGTGGTACTGGGGATAGAACCTAGAGGTATTTTACCTCCAAGCCACACCTCCATTCCTTCTTAATTTTTTTTTTTTTGAAACAGGGTCTGACTAGGTTACTGAGACCCTCCTTAAGTTGTAGAGGCTGGTCTCAAAACTGTGATTCTCCTGTCTCAGCCTCCCAAGTACTGGGGATTAGAGGTGTGGGTGCCATGATACCTGGCTTTTCCACACTTATTTAAAGATTCACTGTGTCCACCAATCCTAAACCATTATGTCACAAAGTTTGCCTAATCCCAACTAGTTTCTGCTTGAAGGACTTGCCTTGAATTACCAGGCTCCAGGACATTCCCTTGCGAGACATTAAGATGGCGTTCTAGCTGGGCGTGGTGGCGCACGCTTGTAATCCCAGTACTTTGGGAGGCGGAGACCGGAGGATCTGGGTTCGCGGCCAGCCTCAGCTCTCTCTCTCTCTCTCTCTCTCTCTA
>PVJS01056900.1:0-12210 GCA_004027185.1 Glis glis | reverse complement strand
TTTGTCTGTCAGTCATTCTTTCAAGTAAAAATGATGTTTCATGAAAAAAGGCCTGTTGAGCTCAAACCTCAAACAATGTCCCATGCTTTTCTTGAGATGACCATCATACTTAGGTATGCAGCAGAAGTGGTTCCTATGTTCTTCCTGTTGCATCACACAGGTTATTAGAAAGACATACCAAAGGGTCCAGATTTAATAAAACTAACAATTTTCATAGTTTTTTTTTATCAAAGTAGTTCTTAAGTAAGATTGGCTATTTGAATCACTTTAAACTGGGAGTGTGTAGGGGTGTCATATACAGTGACTGCTAGCTCAGCGTGGTGCCATCTCTTTCATTCAGCCTAGGTGGTCAGCAGTTTTGTCCACTATTGCTTTTGCACTATTAGTGCAAATGTCAACACAATAAGAGGAGGCAAATAATGTCTTACTATTTTTTTTCCTTTTTTGTGGTACTGATGATTGAACTCAGGGACATTGTATCTCTGAACTACACCCCCAGCCATATTTTATTTTTCATTTTGAAACAGGGTTTCACTAAGTTGCCTAGGCTGACCTCCAACCTGTGATTCTCCTGTCTAAGCCTCGCAAGTACTGGGATTACAGGCGTACCACCACATGGGGCGTTTACTATTATTCTAAGAATACTTTTGCCTGCTCAGACTCCATAACAGAGTTTCGGAGACACCCAGCAATCTGTAGGCCACACTGAGAATCCTGGTCTAATGTATAGTCAGTTCTTCCTTCAACACACTTAAAATCTGGCTTTAGATGACAAAATGCATAAACATAAAACAAATACTAAATACAAAGTAACATATACCATTTGTGCCAGACTAATTATGTACTAGAGAGGGATGAAGAGCCAAGGCAGGCTTCTGGAGGAGGTAGGGAGAACTTTTCAAAGCCATCATCTATCATACCCCCTTTTCCTGTCTTCTCTGACATTTTATGTCCCTTATTTATTTAAAAATGTAATTTAAGTCTCATCAACTTTAAGAAAATTTCCCTGATTAAACTCACCTGTCTAATCCCTTCTATTTGGTACCTGCACTACATTTATATAGTCATTTCCTTATTCATGTGGCGTGACAACCCGTGCTTAAATAACCAGCTCTGGGGCTGGGATGTAGTTCAGTGGTAGAGCACCCCTGGGTTTGATCCCTAGTACCAAGAGAAAAAAAATCCAGTCCTGATTTGTAGTTTTTGCCAGTTTCCACGGTTAAATACTCACACCATAACCAATTGTAAACTATCAACAGTTTATCACATTCCTGCAATTTTAACAAATGATTCTAGGACATGACTGTTAGTAATTTTACTATTTCTACTTGACAGCAAGGACAATGCCATCTATTCTTTCAGTATAGCCCAACTGCATCCAGGGCAGCACACAGCAGGAACTTAAATGTTCATGACTTACAGATGTACCCAAAGATAAACAGCTAGTATGTATTGCTAAATCCAAATTAAATGATCTCCCAGGTCTTTTAGGCAATAGAATTTTATTATCTGAAGTCATAAAATCTCTGTCAAAGTTCTATGCCTTCCAGATTTCATAAAATGCTTAAAAGGCAATAATAGTGATTAGAGAGACTGTGCAGCATAATTTTTGGTCTTAGATCTAGGAGGGGAGAGAGAAAGAACATTCATTGAGCACTTCTAACATGCTAAGTACTGTGTTAAACACTTTACTTACTAATCTCATTTAATGCTTATAACTTTACTTACATACTATATTACAGTATATCTATTTTGTGAATAAGCTCTAAAGTATTCCTCTATGCTATTGTTTTATGATCATTTCCTAGGTTCCTCTAAACTTCTGTTCTTTGTTCTACACTTCAGAGATCTACTACATCAAAATTGTGGTATACTATAAAGTGCATTGGTTTTGGAATTAGATTGAGTTTTGAATCCCAGCTTTGTTGTTTATTACCTACTTAAATTGATATCTTTGGCAAATTTCTTAAGATCTCTGAATCTTAAGGTTTGAATCTCTGAATCTTAAGATATTTAAAGTGAGAAGAATGATACTTCATAGGGTATCAGAGGGACTGAATAAGAAAATTTATCTAGCATGTCTAGTACAGTATCTGGTTCAAAGTATTGATACTTTCTCTTGTTTTCCCACTATCACAAAGCTTTTGAAAAGCAAGCTTTTTTTTTTTTGCAGTACCGGGGATTGAACCCAGGGGCATTCTACCTCCGAGCTACACCCCCAGCTCTATTTTTTATTCTTTATTTTGAAACAGGGTCTCACTAAGTTGCGGAGGGCCTCACTAGGAAGCGGAGGCTGGCCGCGAACCTGTGATCCTCCTGTCTCAGCCTCCCAAGTACTGGGATTACAAGAGTGTGTTACCATGCTAGGCTGAAAAGCAAGCTTTTGAATCACTGTGTGGATAGGTTCTATTTTTTATTCCAGGGACAAATTTTTATGCCTTAGAGACAGTCCCATTACCTGAGTTTCATTTCAGTCTCCAGTCTTTCAATCTGGCTTGTAATAGAATCCTCTGACTCCGAAAGTTGACTATACACATCAGCAAGTGAGAATGTGCGTCTCTGTAAAAAAGAATAGTGGGTATAATAGTGAGGTTCTAAAAGGAAAGTAATCCTCCAAAGTAGTGAGGATTTCTGGGGAATTCTCGATCTAATTACTGCTAACATTTTTTTTTCATAAGGGCACTTACCCGGATTTTAAGAGGTGGATTCTCCCCAGATTCCTTTTTTTCTTTGAGTTGAGCCACATCCTGAGCCAGGATCTTTCTATCTTCAAGAAGGTCATTCAGATGGCGTTTGGCTTCCTCAGTACTGACCATAACCTCAATTTCATTTCCAAGCCAATTCTAGAAGAGAAGTCAGTAATGTCTGGGTTGGGGATGAGGAATCACTGGCCCATGGGTTAGACTCAGCTCCAGACTCAATTTCTTTGGGACCAGATTTCAAGTTACTAGAAATGAGATTTGTATTTGTACCTACAACACTCCCCTGAATGCCAGTACCTCTAGAAAAGCCCTCAACAGAAATGTCCCAAATTATCACAAGAAAGAGACTTTTTAAAGAAAATCTTTCCCAGATATCCTAGTATTTCTATATGCCCTGTCTTTATCCATTTTTCTCCTTAACAGTTGTTCTTTGCCTTTAACTAGTCAGGACATAGGATTGAAGAATATTTCTATTATCTATTCTATTTAATAAATAGATATGTTCCTAATATTTTTTGTTTTTGTGTTATTGGGGATTGAACCCAGAGGCATTCTACCTCCAAGCTACACCCCCAGCCCATTTTTTATTTTTTGTTTTGAAACAGGATCTCACTAGGTTGCCGAGAGTCTCACTAAGTTGCTGAGGTTGGTCTTGAATCCGCAACTCTCCTGTCTCAGCCTCCCAAGTACTGGAATTACAGATGTGTGCCACCATGCCCGGCTTGTTCTTAAATTTTTAAAGAAGATGAATGGGGATATTAAGAAAGAAAACATTCACTAAATTCACTTCTTATTCTTTATTTTTATTTATTTTTTAGATGGACTCTAATTATATTGCACAGGCTGGTCGTAAATTGCTGGCTCAAATAATCCTCCTGCCTCAGTCTTCCAAGTAACTGGTGCAGGCCATTGCATCCAGCTCTAAATTCACCTTTTAAAATAGTATCCTTGGCCGAGCGTGGTGGTGCACGCTTGTAATCCCAGTACTTTGGGAGGCGGAGACCGGAGGATCTGGGTTCACGGCCAGCCTCAGCTCGCTCGCTCTCTCTCTCTCCTTAGTGAGGCCCTCCACAACTTCATGAGACCCGGTTTCAAAATAAAGTATAAAAAAATAGGGCCGGGGGTGTAGCACAGAGGTAGAACGCCCCTGGGTTCAATCCCCGATACCGCAAAATAAATAAATAAATAAATAAATAAATAAATAAATAAATAAAATAGTAACCTTGAAGCCGGGCGTGGTGGCGCAGGGCTGTAATCCCAGTACTTGAGAGGCTGAGACCAGAGGATCCAGGTTCGCAGCCAGCCTCAGCTACTTAGTGAGACCCTCTGCAACTTAGTGAGACCCTGTTTCAAAGTAAAAAATTAAAAATATAGGGCTGGGGGTGTAGTTCAGAGGGTGAATTTTGGTTAACATCTGTTCTTCAGGAACAAGCAAACAAACAAACAAAAAATCTCTACAGGCTTATATGGCTTCATTGGTGAATTCTATGAAACTTTTAAAGAAGAAACAATATTAATTATACACAAAGTCTCCCAAACAACTGAATAGGAAGGACTATTTTCCAACTCAATGTATGAGGCCAGTATTACCCTGATACCAAAACCAAACAATTCCAAGAAAACTACAAACTAATATCCTTCATGAATATACAGGCAAAAATTTTAAACACGATTTTTATTTTATATATCGATTCTCCTTATGATGGAGTTATATCCCAATAAACCCACAGTAAATTGAAAATATCATAAGCTGATAGTGTACTTAATAACCTAATCTACTGAACACCATAGCTTAGCCTTGCCTAACTTAACCTTAGCCTACAAGTTAGACAGAATCACCTAATGAAAAGTCCATTTTATAATGAAGTAATTGTATGGGTATAGGAGACAAAGATGGGTGGTTTGTTAACACGATGGGATGTAAAAACACATAACACAAAATCCAAAAGATGCTGGCAACCCAGTACACTAGAGAGTATAGGTCATTTATCCTCATGATCCTGTGGCTGACTGGAAGCTGCATCTTGCTGCTGCTGCCCAGCATCACAAAAAAGTATTCTACTGTACTGAAGCATTTGCCTAGAATGCTCAAGGTCCTGGGTTCAAGCCCCAGTACAGGGGAAAAAAAGTTTCCTACTGCATATCACCAGCCTGGGAAAATATCAAATCCCAAATTTAAAGTAGTTTCTATTGAACACATAGCATTTTCACACGATTGCAAAATTAAAAAAATTCTAAGCTAAGCCAGGAACTGTTTATATTAATTCAACAATACATAAGATGATATGTCATGATCAAATGGAGTTTATCCAAGAAATGCAAGCCTAATTCCACATTTCAATATCATTCAAAGTAACTCACCAAATCAAAAAGTTAGAGGCAAAAAGTACTTGAAAAAATTTCATATCCATCCATGATAAAACTGACAGAAAACTAATAATACATAAGAATTTCCTCAACTTGATATAGGGCATTTATGAAAATGTACAGCTAACATACTTTATGGTGAGAGACTGAATGCTTTCTACCTAATATTAGGAGAAGGCTATCTAACTCTTATTCCTCCTATTCAACATCATCCTAAAGGTCCTAGCAGATGCAAGAGGACAAGTAAAAAATTAAAACATACACAGATTAGAAATATACCAAGTGATGTACACATGTATGTTTGAAAATGTTTGTATCACTTTGAATTTCACTATGATGTACAATCACACTGCACCAATAAAAACATTTAAAAATATACAGATTAGAAAGGAAGAAATAAAATTGTATTTATAAAGAGCATGAATATCTACATGGAAAACCCCAAAGAATGTAAAAAAAGCTAGTAGACTGATCAGTCATAAGATAAAAGTAAACATATAAAAATAAATTATATTTCTATATACCAAACTGAACAGCTGGATAAACAACTAAGCAGTTTCTCATAAAGTGAAGTATATACTTATCAAGTAACCAATCAGTCCTACCATTAGGACTGGATTAAGAATATGTAGAGAACGGGTAAAACATTATTTCTAGGTATGTCTGTGAGGGTGTTTCCAGAGGAGACTGGTACGTGAGTAGGTAGACTGAGCAGAGAAGATCTATAGTTAATGTGGGCAGGAACCATCCAATTGGCTGGGGTCCCAGATTAAACAAAAATGGCAGGGGAAGGATGATTATTCCTCTCTCTTTTCTGGAGGTGGGACACTCTTCTCCTGAACTTGGACATGAGAACTCCAGGCTCTCTGGCCTTTGGATTCCAGAATTTACACCAGGGTTACCCTAGATTCTCAGGCCTTTGGACTTGCATGGGGAGTTATGCCATCGGCTTCCCTAGTTCTGAAGCCATTAGACTTAGACTGACCCATGCTACTTGTATTCCTGGGTCTCTGGCCTACAGATGACATCCTGTTGTGGGACTTCTCAGCCCCCATAATCATGTGAGTCAACTCCCCTAACAAATCCCCTCTCATTGTGTCTATGTCTAGCCTATTGGTTCAGTCTCTCTGGAAAACCGTAATACAATTTATAATTACCAAAATCTGAAAAAAAATTCCCTAAGATATCCTTAGATAGGTAAATGGAACAAACTGTGGTATATCCACATAATTGCCTACTCCTCAGAAAAATAAAAGTATGGATACAAATAACACAGATGAATCTCAATGCACTATACTAAGTGAAAGAAAACATTTCGTATGTTTCTATTTATAATATTGATACAAATGAGAAAAATAATGGCAGAATATAGATCAGTGTTTGCTAAGGGCCAGGAGTTGACTACAAAGAGAAAGAGAATTTTTTTGGAAAAAGAGAACTATTCTATATTTTGATTGTAGTGGTAATTACACAACTGTTCATGCTGTCAAAATTCATAGAACTATACAATAAATGGTACATTTTACTGTATATCAGTTATGCCTTAGTAAAATAAATTGGAAAAATAATGTCATTTGTCATACTAACAGACTAAAAGCAAACCATATGATTATATTAATAATACAGAAAAATATTTTAAAAATACCCAACATCTATTTGTGATGAAAAGATGAGCAAAGTAAGGATAGAAAGTTCTTCAACCTGATATAAGGATATGTAAATAACCTATAGCTAATATCATAATTAATGGTGAAAGACTGAATGGTTTTTGCCAAGATTGGGAACAATGTGAGAGTGTCCCCTCCCATTTATTCTACTTTTTGTATTGGAGGCTTTAGCGAGTTCAGTAAAGCAAGACAAGAAGTTTTTGGGGCACTGGAGATTGAATTTAGGGACATTCTATCTCAGAGCTACACCTACAGCACTGTTTATTTTTAAACAGGGTCTTGCTTAGTTGCTGAGGCTGGCCTAGAACCTGTGGTCCTCCTGTTTCAGCCTTCCAAGTACTGGGGCTATAGAACATGTGCCACCAGGCCTGTCAATACAAAATTTTAAAAAGGCACACAGAGTGGAAAAGATGAAATAAAATTATTCTTATTTTCAGATGGCATATCTATGTAGAAAGTCCTAGGGAACTCTGCAAAAAAGTTATGAGAACTAACAAGTATGCCCCAAAATTTGAAAATGTAAATAAAAAAAAAACACTTACTGGGGATTGAACCCAGGGGCGTTCTACCCCAGCCCTATTTTTTATCCTTTATTTTGAAACCGGGTCTCATGAATTTGCAGAGGGCCTCACTAAGTAGCTGAGGCTGGCCACGAACCCGGATCCTCCGGTTTCCGCCTCCCAAGTACTGGGATTACAAGCGTGCTCCACCACGCCCAGCAAAAGACTCAACATTCATGCCCGGCAAAAGACTCAACATTCTTAAATCTAGAAATAGTTGTATGGAAATTTAATTTTGACAGAGGTATGTCAAAATGAATCTTATAACTATATGTCAAGCCTACAAACGTCTAGAAGAAACTTAGGAGGAAATCTTAGTGACCATGGGCTTAGCAAAGATTTCTTAAACAGGATACAACACCTATTTAGTATAAAAGAAAAATCATCAATAAATTAGATGGAATCAAAATTTAAAAGCTATGTTATTCAAAAGAAACTATCAAAATGAAAAAGCAAGTCACAGCCTGGGAGAAAAGAATTGTAAAATACAGAATATCTCTATTGGGTATATTCTTTACTATATAAAAAATTCTAACTCAGTAATAGGAAAAAAGAAAAGCAATCCAATTAAAATATGAGGGAAAGCTGGGCATGAAAGTGCATGCCTGTAGTCCCAGTACCTGGGAGGCTGAGACAGGAGGACTGCAGTTTCGAGTACAGCCTCAGCAACTTAGTGAGACCCTGTTTCAAAATAAAAGGGGCTGGGGATATAGCTCAGAGATTGAATGCCCCTGGCTTCAATCCCCAGTACCAAAAAAATTTAAAAACATATAAAAAGGGGCCAGGGGTGTGGCAATTGAGCCAGTACCACAAAGGTGGGGGGACAGACACTTGCGCAGATACTTCACAAAATAAAATATATATAATATAGCAAATAAGCACATGAAAAGATGTTCAACATCATAAATTAGGAAAATCAAAATATAAACCACAATGAGATGCCACTACTTAACCCACTAGAATTGCTAAAATTTAAAAGAGTGAACATACTAAGTATTGGTGAGAATGCAAGCAACTAGAACTTTAATACATTGCTAACAGGAATTTAAATTCATACAACCAATTTTGGAAAACAACTTCACAGTTGCTTAAAAGTTAAAACATATACCTACCATACAAGAAAGCCACTCCAGTTCTAGCAATCTACCCAAAAGAAACAAAACACATATGTCCACACCAACACCCGTATATGAATGTTCGATATGATACTTGTAATAGCAATAGCAAAATACTGTAAAGAACTCAAATGTCCATCAATAGGTGAATGGATAAACAAGTTATGGTATATCCATACAACAAATGGAATGCCACTCAACAAGTAATGATACATGTAACCATGTGTATGAATCTCAAAATAATTATTTTACATAAAAGCCATAAAAACTTCATACTGCATGACTACATTTTTATAAAGTTCTAGAAAATAAAAACAAATCTACAGTGACAGAAAGAAGATTAATGGGGGTCCCAGCAGGGGGTATCAGAGAGGAGAAGGAGGTTTGGGGGGGCATTAATGGACATTGCTATTATCTTGATTATGATTACATGGGTTAAAAACTCATGAAATTGTACACTTTAAATATGTACGATTTACTGTATGTCAATTATATGTCAAGTAACTGAACCTCAATAGGGGCAAGGACAGAAAGGGTTCTATACTCTTGGTCTTCAACAACAGTTCAAAGATATTTGTATCCTTTAGGAAATAAGGCTTTCAGGTAGTATTTCAAATTTGGTAGCGTTAATTTCTAAAACAAAAAAAAGCTATTTCTCACTTTTTCCTATCCCCAGAGTACATAAGAAATGGTAGTTCAAGCTGTCTATACCTTCACGCGAGCTGCAGTGCCTTCCATTTTACAGCTCTGAGTCTCTTTCCGCTTATCTGCAACATCCTGCTGCTTTTGGAGAGCATCCTTGAGACGCTTGTTGGCAGCTGCTGCCTAAATAAAAATGGCATATAGTTTTGTTGAATTAAAAGTAATGAGAAGAACGTTCTAATTTTCAGCATATGAAAGAAAAAAATTCTAGATTCAAGTTCCTATAGGAACTAGGTTTGCAAGTCTCCGTGGACATAATACCAGAAAATAGCTACTGCGTTAACACACAGGGAGGAATACATTTCAATGAATTTCTGCAGAATGAAAATGTCTGGATATGTAACATATCAATATTACTGTGTGCTTTTTTGGAAAGAAGTCCCATTAGAAAAAAATCCTTATCTGAATAGTATGATTTTCCATCAGGGTTTTATCTACCAGCAGTTCATAACACATAAACAGAGATCAAGATTTAGTAGTTACTGGTCAAGATTGCTGTCTCTGATTTCTTAGGACACTGGCTCTTTTCAGGGATATTATTCTGAGACCATTTAAGCCTGATGACAATATATTTGATCTGGAAGACATGATTTTCTTACCCACCTCCTCAGTTTTACGTCTGAGAACATTGGATTGTTTCTGGAAGTTTCTTTCAAGTTTGAGCAGCTCATATTGCCTCTTCTGGTCCTGATAAGAAGAAAGTCAGATCTTAATTTCTGTTCAGCTAGTAAAAGAAAACCTTATAAGAAGTCTTTCAAGACTTCCTTGATATGAAAGGCTAAATACAATACAGTGAACTGACTTTATCTTATCACAGTTAATAACTGGCAGTTCTAGTTGTAGCAGAGGCACATCACTGTAATCCTAGCTACTTGGGAGCAGAAGGATTGGAAGTTTGAGGCCAGGCTGGGCAACTTAGTAAGATGGTGTCTCAAAATAAAAATTTAAAAAGGAATAGGGTTATACCTCAGTGGTAATGTGTTCCTAGGTTCAATCCCCAGTACCACAAACAAACAAACCACCGTAGAGTTCTAGAAACCAAGTTTGTATATACAAGAAAGGTGGTTTTCCAGCTAGGTGTGGTGGTGCATGCCTGTAATCCCAGTACTTTGGAGGCTCAAACTGGAGGATCTCAGGTTAAAGGCCATCATCAGCAACTCAGCGAGATCCTGTTTCAAAATAAAAAAAAATAAAAAGGGCTGGGGATGTAGCTTGGAGGTAGAATGCCACTAGATTCAATCCCCAGTAACAAAAATAAAGATGGTCTTCTTTTTCATCTTATTGCTTGTAGCCAAATTCTTGAATTCTGATTCTTAAGTCAATTATTAGAAATATCATAAAACATGAGACCTGGAAAGAACCTTAACATCTAATGAACACTCTCTTCCACACAGGTAGTTATTGACAGAGCAAGGACTCAGGTCTCCAGGTAAATAGACCAGCACTCCTTCCCCTTTGACCCTACTGGTCCATCCATCATAAAACCCAATAGCTGGCAAAAAAAAGAGAAAGCCTATCATATAGCCAACTACATAAAATTAAAGTAACCGGCACCTATAAAAGGTAACCTGCAGTTAAAAAAAGACATTTTCCAAAACCAGATTACTGAATATATCCTTTCTGCTAAGATATTAAAGATCAAGAAGAACAAAAAATATTATGAACCCAGGGGTATTCTACCTCCAAGCTACACTCCCAGCCCTATTTTTTATTCTTTATTTTGAAATAGGGTCTTACTAAGTTGCAGAGGGCCTTACTAAGTAGCTGAGGCTGGCCGTGAACCTGCAATCTTTCTGTCTCAGCCTCCCAAGTACTGGGATTACAAGCGTGCACCACCACGCCCGGCTTATTCAGAATTATTCTGTGTTGTGACTTCTGAGGCTATGGGAGGTGGGAATGAAGTCTAGCAATCTGGGTCAGCACCATATGCCAACATCAGTTTATGTCCGTCCGTTGGCACATAGTCCAATACTAGATATCCTTTAGCATTCTGTAAAGTGTTGTCTATATTTTTCAGATGCTGGTCAGATTCTTGGATTAGCTCCTTCTCTCTGTTCCTTTTCTCTCTCTCTCTCTCTCTCTCTCTCTCTCTCTCTCTCTCTGTGTGTGTGTGTGTGTGTGTGTGTGTGTGTGTGTGTGTGGTACTGGAGATTGAACCAGGGGTATTCTACCTCTGAGATATATCCCAGACCTTTACATTTTTTGTTTGTTGAAACTAGGTTTCAACAAATACTAGGTTGCTGAAAGGCTCACCAAGTTGGTGAGGTTGGTCTTGAACCTGTGATCCTCCTATCTTAGCCTCCCAAGTACTGTTATTATCGGCGTGCACCACCACACCTGGCCACCTATTCCTTTGATGAATGGAGTACTTCAGTTTGCAGGACTGCCAATCCCAGCATATTCCATAAGCTCTCAGTTTCACATCTCTCACTAAATTAATTGTATCTTATAAAAAATTGGGTCTTATTCCACAGTGTCCTGAAGTCAACTTGGTTGTGGTGTACTTGTCTCTGCTGTGTTCTTCAAATTCATCAAATATTTTTTTGCATTGCACTGAGGAGAAACTACTGCACCAAAGATCTTCCATAATACTTAAAAAAGTCTTTCCATATGGATGTTAATCACTTAAGTTTCATCCAGAAGTTGCCAACACACTTCCCTGTTTTTGGCAAATGCTTCAACATGTTCATTAAGCTTCTTTTTTCTTCTTTCCAACAAATACTCAGTAGTGATCTTTTAGAGAGTCCTCTATCAAACCATTAACATGTCTCAAGAACATACCACAACAACCCTTAGGAGTCATGCAGAGGATTTCTCAAGAAATATCCATGACTGGGGTAAGCATACCTCCAATCGTACATCTCATTTCTTTCTTTTTTTTTGCACTACTAGGGATTGAAGCCAGGGGTGCTCTACCACTGAGCTATACCCCCCAGTCCTTTTTATTTTGAGACAAAGTCTGACATAAGTTGCTCAGGCTGGCCTTGAACGTGTAATCCTCCTGTCTCAGCCTCCCAAGTAGATGAGATTATAGGCACATGCCACTGGGAATGGCTCTCACTAGTGTGTGTGTGTGTGTGTGTGTGTGTTACTGGGG
>PVJS01056899.1:0-12210 GCA_004027185.1 Glis glis | reverse complement strand
TCTCCTTAGTGAGGCCCTCCGCAACTTCGTGAGACCTGGTTTCAAAATAAAGTATAAAAAATAGGGCCGGGGGCGTAGTGCGGAGGTTGACCGCCCCTGCGTTCGATCCCCGATACCGCAAAAAAAAAAGAATAAAAAACAGGGCTGGGGGTGTAGCTCGGAGGTAGAATGCCCCTGGGTTCAATCCCCAGTACCGCAAAAAAAAAAAAAAAAATACAAACTTAATAACATTTTAAATAAAAAATGTTGATTTTGGTTAAAACAAATATTTCAGTCTCCTTTAAAGTTATTCTTTCAGGTATATTTTGGAGTGAGGTATGTAATGGCAAAATCACATTTTTGTGTGTGTGTGTGGTACTGGGTAGCGAACCCAGAGAAACCACTGAGCTGCACCCCAAGCTAATTTAAAATTTGTTTTAAATTTTAAGACAGTGTCTTGCTAAGTTGCTGAGGCTGTCCTGGAACTTGTGATCCTCCTGCCTTAGCCTTAGCCTTTTGAGTAGCTGGGATCACAGGCGTGTGCCACCATGGCCAGTGGAAAATCTCATTTCTTAAAATCAGAGCTCTAAGAGGCATTTCTCTTTCATTTACTCAAGGAGTCTGCATCTTGTTAAATAATTTGAAGTAAAAATACTCTTTCTGAGAGTTTTATATGCATATCTGGGCTTTAAGTGTATCTTCTGCAAAATTGGAAGACAGTTGAGTTTAGGGCTTCTCTATGAGGAGAGTTTTTTTTTCTCTTAAAAAAATATATGAGAATGTCATAGTAGTCTTTGGTTGCTGATTTTGTTTAGGCCCTTTTTTTTTTGCGGTACTGGGGATTGAACCCAGGGGCATTCTACCTCTGAGCTATACCCCCAGCCCTATTTTTTTATTCTTTTTTTTTTTTTTTTTTGCGGTACCGGGGATTGAACCCAGGGCCGTTCTACCTCCGAGCTACACCCCCAGCCCTATTTTTTATAATTTATTTTGAAACCGGGTCTCATGAAGTTGCGGAGGGCCTCACTAAGTAGCTGAGGCTGGCGGGGAATCCTCCGGTCCCCGCCTCCCAAGTACTGGGATTACAAACGTGCGCCACCACGCCCAGTTAGGATTTTCTAAATCTTTTGTATTCAGACTAAACCTTTCTATCATTTCTAGACAGTTTGCTCCTATTAAAACTTTAATTATAGATTTAAGACCATTTGTTCAAAGACTTCTATTATTTGCAGGGTGGTTCTCTAAGATGCATTCCTTCTCATGGTTGTCATCTTGTGTATTCTTTTAATCTATTTCTTTCATAAAAAATATATTTCTTACTGGGTGTGGTGGTGTCCACCTATGATCTCAGTTACTCTGTTTCATTTCCTTATTTTATTTTATTTTATTTTATTTTGCGGTACTGGGGAATGAACGCAGGGGCGTTCTACCTCTGTGCTATGCCCCGGGCCCTATTTTTTATGCCTTATTTTGAAACCGGGTCTCACAAAGTTGCGGAGGGCCTCACTAAGGAGAGAGAGAGAGAGAGAGAGAGAGTGAGAGCTGAGGCTGGCCGTGAACCCGGATCCTCCAGTCTCCGCCTCCCAAAGTACTGGGATTACAAGCGTGCGCCACCACGCCCGGCCTCTTTTTAATATATTGAGATTGCACTTCAGGCTCACGAAAAAGAGTTAAGGAATTGCGACATTTTTAATTTTGTAATGGTGAGTTTAACCAATGATTACTTAATTATAACCCCCTCCCCGTTTTTGGAAATATGTATAGAGAGATGAAATTCTGAATTCCCATTTCATTCTTGTTAAGATTCGCTTGAAGAAAGAGCCTTCCATGATGGGAGAATGCTTTCTCCTAGGACGCCATTCATGCATGAGAGACACTCTGTGCTTATCTCCAGAGAGCTAGCTGATGTCGCATCCTCAAGGTAGAGCAGCACCTGAGTGACTGTTTTGACAAAGTTTCAGAATGCTTAGCAAGAGTGAAGCCCAAGCTAGAGATTACAGAGGACCCAAAAAGAGCTCTTATATGTATGTGAACTTTTTTTTTCGGTATTGGGGATCGAACCCAGGGGCATTCTACCTCTGAGCTACACTTCAGCCCTATTCATTCATTCATTTATTTATTTATTTATTTATTGGTACTGGGGATTGAACCCAGGGGGCATTCTACCTCCGAGCTATACCCTCAGCCCTATTATTTATTGCAGAATTGAGGATTGAATTCAGGGGCATTATACCTCTGAGCTACACCCCCAGTCCTATTTTTTATTCTTTATTTTGAAACAGGGTCTCACTAGGTTGCGGAGGACCTCACTAAGTAGCTGAGGCTAGCCACAAACCCGAATCCTCTGGTCTCAGCCTCCCAAATACTGGGATTACAAACGTGTGCCACCACGCCCGGCTTTTTTCTTTATTTTGAAAGAGGGTCTCACTAAGTTGTGGAGGGCCTCACTAAGTGGCTGAGGCTGGCCGTGAAGCTGTGATCCTCCTGTTTCAGCCTCCCAAGTACTGGGATAATAAGTGTGTGCCACCACGCCCAGCTTATTTTTTTATTTTGAAACAGGGTCTTGCTAAGTTGCTGAGGGCTTTACTAAGTTGCTGAGGCTGGTCTCAAACCTGGGATCCTCCAGTCTCAGCCTCTTAAGTACTGGGGTTACAGGCATGCACCACCATGCCCGACTTACAGTAAACTTTTGATTATGTACAAAAAAGGTGGACACTTGGGGGAAGTGTCAGGAGACCACGTATCCATTGGAACTCTAAGTAAATGGGCGTCCTGCACAGTAAATACATTGAGGCTGACTGTTGGATAGGAACACTTGTAAGTCATAGACCCTGTCCTCAGAGAGGCATCAAATACCTACAATAAAGAGCTAAAGAGTAACATAAAAGTGTAAGTGGATTCATGAGTCAGATCAGAAGCCTTGTGGCATACATGTGGTAAAACAGAATGATGAGGTTTGGAAGTAGAACTATGGACAGAAGGGTTTGAGGAAGGTGCGTGGAGAACAAGGGGCATAACACCTGGCGGGTTGGCGGGATTGACTTGGTGAAGAGGAAGGGAAAGGTGACTTTAACTGGGAAAGATATCAGAGAGCACAGAGGTGGGGAATGTTTTATAAACCCAGTTTTATTTGCTCCCATGTGTGTGCGCTGCCCCCTTCCAATAGTGATGACTGTGAGCCTGCTCAAGGAGCAGGGCTCTGCCCGGTGGCCCATCAGTCTTGGGGCTGTTTTGGTTCTGATTACATCGCCTTCCTCCAAGGATGGAGCTTTGACTTCTGGGCCAGCACCTTGTGGAGAGCTCTCCTTCCCAACTTCGCCAGCCTCACCCACCTCTTGAGCACTGAATTCCCTCACACTACGTTCAGCCTGTCTCTAAAGTTTACTGTAAGTCGGGCATGGTGGTGCATGCCTGTAACCCCAATACTTAAGAGGTCCTTGCTGCTCGCCATCTTAGCTTAGAAACTCTCCGTCTCTCCCATTCCATTAGTGTTACAGCCCTTTGACCGTCATCGTTCTACATGTCCTCTGACTCTTCCTTGTCTGTGCTGCTGTATGGGCCACAGTCTCCTGTAGGGGAGTCTGGAAACCATCACGTGCAATGGAGATGATGTATGTGGGACTGTAGGAACCAAGATTGGAAATATAGGGGTGGCCTCTGATTTTAGAGGGACTCAATTCAGCCCTCGGGGGGAACCAGAGGGTGTATTTTTTGTTTTTGGAGGCTCCATAATTTATTCAAGACCCTTAGGGAAGCCCACTTAAGTTGTTTTCAGTCTCTTTCTGTTAAAACATAACAGTAATTGTCCATGAATAAACATAATATAATTTTTTATACTTTTATTGGCACATTATAGTCTTACAGTCCACATCATAATGTAGTTCATAGTGATGGTGACATAGTGACACACATGCACACAGCAGAGGAAGCCCTGAGGTTGGGCAAAGCCACCAGAGGATCTGCCATGGGAGCCGCCTCTTGAGGGACTGTTGACGTTGGCTAAGCAAATGGAGATGGAAAGATATTCCTGGAAGAAGGAACCAGTATCTGCAAAAGACCTGGAGGTGTAAAAACAAACATGAAAACTTTGGGGGAAGCGGCAGGAGTGGCTTGAGCAGGATGGTGATTTCCAGCCTGTCAGCCTCTTCTCATGGCCCAGGAAGGGGAGGTGGCGGGCTGGAGGACTGTGGAGGGAGCTCTTGCCAGGGACCAGGCGTGAGAAAGTGACAGTGATCCATGAGGGTGCTTCCTTCTCAGTAGTTGTTTTCCATATTAGTAGGCATCTGGACATTCTTACAAATGTAGAGATTCTTATTTATGTTCAGTGAGGGGAGGAAAATGAGGCGCAGTGAGAGTCTAATCCTTTGCAGGTTTCGTACCATAGTGGTTATGGGTAGACTGAGATTAGTGCTACAGGGCGACAGTTCTTTCCACTGGCCGCATGGTTGGTTGGGGCCCTCCGTTTGTCATTAAAAAGGGTGGCTACAATTTTGGAACCAAAATTTGGGATCCTTGCGCTAGTAAAGGATTTTTGTGAGTTCATTTATGAGAAGCTTTTACAAAGTTCTAAAAACTAAATCAAACTTAATGTTTGCATTTACACAATCACCTTTAATGTAAGGAATTCCATGGTACAAATTCTCTGTAGTCCCAGAAGAGGTAGCATGTGCAGCCCTCTCGTCGGCTGTCTTGACCTGTGAACTCCTTTCTGTGAATGAAGACTGCGTGCAGTCCTGGAAAAAATTGGTGACACTTTGTTTTGCCCATTTAGCGTTTGTTCAGCACAGTGATAGAGACCCAATGCAGTGTTTGCATAGAGCAGATTGAACGAACTCCAGGAGGAAACCATCAAAGGGTCCATTCGATACCACACAGTAACACGAGGCAGTCAGATGAGCGCTTTTTCCACATTTTCATATTTTCCGGGATGACACTGGAAGCCTTGCCCTTAGAGAACCCTGCGCCACCTAATAATTCATTCTTCCAGGCTCTTGAGAGGGAGGAATGGGAAATTTGTACCACTAAATAGATGTTCTGGTCCTTTCTTACAAGAGCCAAGAAAGAAACTGAGGGCAGCATGGGAATGTGCCCGGCCAGGCAAGGTAAGGGGCACACCACTTTGATTTCTTGTGGGGAAATGCTATATTTGGTGTCATTATTTCCATCTCTTTGATTTCAAAAAGATCTTTGAAAAGCCTAGCTCTTGAGGGAGGACTAGGGAGAATGCTATCAAGGAAGTACTGAGCCAGCACAGGGGACCTACTATGTGCTCTTTCATGATTAGATACTTAGGTTAATCTCGTTAATTGTCTCAGTAGGAAATTGTGCCTCAGAGAGATCAAGCAACTTGCTCAAGATCCAGAATTCAAATGCTGGTTCAGTGGATTCCAAAGCCCTTTCCACTACTCCTTCTGAAATCATGGAGAATGAAGGATATTCTGGGTTGAATTAGGGAATTTATGGTATCCAGCTAACTGTTCTGAAAAACAGTATCCTTGATCTGGAGCCCTTGGGGAGGGGAATAATGCTGGCTAGAAGACAGGAATCAAGGTGGCAACACCGGGAGTTCTTCAGACTGGCTCTGTTTCATGGACAGAGACTTTTGTGCCATGGCATCTAGACCTTAGTGGTGGTTTGGAAGTATCACTGGGCTGGGGGTCTTGAAGAAGTCCCCAGAAAGAAAGGTGGACCTTGACTCAAGTCATGAGCGTCCTTGACGTTGTCACAGAAAAGAATTTAAAGACAGGCCATAGTGAGGCACAAGTTGATTTTATTGAGAGAAGGAAAGAAGTGCACATTCTGAGAGACAGGGTAGAGTGCGGGCCTGGGATCGGGCCTGGGACAGGAACATGCTACCTACATCTTGGGCATATTTATATATGTAAAACCTATTGTATTAAAGACATAATCTAAGAGGGTATTTTTAGTTCTTCTTTGTGTTGGAGTCTGGATTTATAATCATTACCTACCAGAGTTATTTTCTTTTCCTCTTTGTTGTTGACGAAAAATCTTTAATGATTTTCTTATCAGGGGCTCTGTCGTTCTGCCTTGTGAACTTAAACAGTACTATATTGGTGTAAGATAGAGGAGTTGATTGAAAGTATGACATACAGATGAAGGAATCAGAGCATAAAAATATAAATCACAAAAAAATCTACTTGTTGTGCAAAGGCATTCTTGAATCTGTTTTTCTTTTAGGTTCATGTTAGAAAAGAAGTTATTTATGGACCTCTAAATAAGGTCTAATAATTGATTTGATCTATTTCTGTTTGTGATCAAAGTATGTGAAAATGAACTTTAAGTGTGGGCTTTCAATCCATGCAAAAGTAGACTTTGAATCTGGACTTTTGATCTTGGTCACTCTCGTCCTTCCTGTCTCCTTTTTTTTTTTTTTTTTTGCGGTACTAGGGAATGAACCTAGGGGCATTTTACCTCCAACCTACACCCCAACCTTTATTTCTTATTCTTTATTTTTAAACAGGGTCTCACTAAGTTGCACAGGACCTCACTAAGTAATTGAGACTGGCCGCGAACCTGCGATCCTCCTGTCTCAGCCTCCCAAGTACTGGGATTAGAAGCATGCGCCACCACGCCTGGCTCTTCATGTCTCCTTTCTACTTATCCTTATGTCTTCTATCCTCCCTCAGAAGAAGTGGGTCCTCAATTCACCTGTCACCAGTTATCCCAGTGAGGGAAAATGGGTGAAGCATGGCATACCAGGGATGTGAGATTTCACAAAACAGTGTCTTTTTTTTGCGGTCCTAGGGATGGAACCAAGGGGCATTCTACCTCCGAGCTACACCCCTAGCTCTATTTTTTATTCTTTATTTTGAAACAGGGTCTCAGAGGGCCTCACTAAGTAGCTGAGGCTGGCTGCGAACCTGCGATCCTCCTGTCTCAGCCTCCCAAGTACTGGGATTACAAGCTTGCGCCAACACACCCGGCAACAGTGTCTGTTTATTTTTTAATTTGAGACCAACATAAGATTCCTAGCTTTTGAATTTTTCCCAGGGAAAATGACTAACAACAAACAATAACTCCAAACCTGTTAACATCTTCATATCATATAAGAGAGGGCATCTTCAAATCAAAATAATAAATTAAAAACAAACAAATATAATATGATAATAGGCAGCCAAGAAAGGACCTTATATGCATCTATTACAATATTAAGACTTAAGCCGGGCGTGGTGGCGCACGCTTGTAATCCCAGTACTTTGGGAGGCAGAGACCGGAGGATCCGGGTTCGCGGCCAGCCTCAGCTCTCTCACTCTCTCCCTGTCTCTCTTTCTCTCTTTCTCTCTCTCTCCTTAGTGAGGCCCTCCGCAATTTCAAAATAAAGTATAAAAAATAGGGCTAGGGGTGTAGCTCGGAGGTCGAACGCCCCTGGGTTCAATCCCCGGTACGCAAAAAAAATATATATATATATTTTTTATACTTTTTTTTATTTTGAAACCGGGTCTCACGAAGTTGCGGAAGCCTCACTAAGTAAAGAGAGAGAGAGAGAGAGAGAGACAGGGAGAGACAGAGAGAGAGCTGAGGCTGTCCGCGAACCCGGATCCTCTGGTCTCTGCCTCCCAAAGTACTGGGATTACAAGTGTGCGCCACCATGCCTGGCCAGATTTAAAATATTTTGAATCAAGTAAAATTGCAGCATACATTTCTTGATAGGTTTGTCAATTAGGTTTTTATTTGGTATTGCATTATCAGGAGAAGCTTGACTATCCAGCCTATTTCCTATTTTATTTTTTATCAGTTACTATTAAGAGTCCATTTTGACAGTTATGTTAATGAATACATATTTAACCTTTAATGGTATATTCTGGTGAATGGGAAGGAGGGGAATAAGAGTTCTTAGGCTTTTAGTTCTGTGGCCAGGCTAGGAAGAAAGCAAGACAGGCTAGGAAGAAAGCCCTGGTATCAGAATGGTGCAGGTTCCAGGAAGGGGCTGCAGGGACCTGCTTCCCTCGCTTCATATGTGGGGTAGAAATGGGGGCTGCCCAGAACCCTGTCTGCTTAATATGGAGCAGATAGGGATTTATTTGAGAGGGATGCTGTGGATGGTAAAAACTGTCATTATGGCCTGGACCATACTTAGGAGAACTGCTCCTATAAAGGAATTATCCTGTTTGCTTCTCCAAGGTAATCTACAGAGGCACAAAGGCCCATTGTTTTCTCCAGGCAGCTGTTTATTGCATTGGGGTAAAGGGGGGTGTGGGGAGCCTGCAGGACTCCAGTCTTGGTGCTTAGATGTGGGGGTGGTCCTGCTGCTCTGCCTGCTTATTTTCTTCTGAATCCATCTTTTGTAGACATTTTGCATGCTGCATTTTCCTCCAGGCAGCAGAATCTTAGCTCCACCTTCCAGGTGGTGTCAGTGTCCTGGAGTTTTGGTGAATGTTGTGAGTGCTTGGGAACAGAAAGAGCTTAACCTAAGAGCATCTTGGGAATGCACCACCTCTCCTCGCTCACCTCTTTTCTTCTTCTTTTTTTTTTTTTTTTGGTACTGGGGATTGAACCCAGGGCATTCTACCTCTGATCTATACCCCCAGCCCTATTTTTTATTTTTATTTTGAAACAGGGTCTCACTAGATTGATGAGAGTCTCACTACTTGCTGAGGCTATCCTTGAACCTGCGATCTTCTTGTCTCCCAAGTACTGGGATTATAGGCATGCACCACCAAGCCGCTCTCACCTCTTTTGTTCAAGGGAACACCTACCCTCTGGATTTCCAGGAGCTGTGCTGGGGGAAGTGTGTGTTTTGGCCTCTCTGGAGAAGGGCACTTTAGCTTCCCTGGCCTGTTTACATTTGTTTGGGCCTTCTGTCCTTGATTACAAATGAGACCTTGGGTGGGGGATTTCCCTGCTTCCATGGCGGTCACTTCTTCCTTATTTTTTGCTTTCTCAATTTTTCCAGCAGGGGTAGAGCCTTTAAAAAAACAAAAGAACTTTCTTTGACTTAACTCCTTGCCCATTTTGCCCAGTGAATGGAACCAGGAAGCAGTTCCTCTCCCTTCTGAGATTCCCTTGCACTGGGGTCTGCGAGACCCTTCCCCATTGGCCTGTCAGTGTGGTGGTCCTTAGCATTCTCTCCTAATAGAAAGAATAACCTTCACAGCCCGGAGTCTGGACTGCTGGTTGGTGATTGTTGAGCTGGTGTGGGTGCCAGGGTCTCTAGTTCTTAGAAAGAGTCCTGGCTCCTTGGGGAAAATGTAAACCCTTTGAGCTTAAGAGCTTCAAGTCCTTTCCTACTCTTTCCCTGTCTGTATGTAGGCACATGAGAGAGGAGGTGGATGCCATGGGGAGGGTGACCACAAGTGGGGTTACCTTATCTTGCTCTGAATGGCACCACCACTCCCTCTCCGAGGATGCCTTCATTAGGTGCTTCCTAAGCCTGGGCTCATGGTAGGGATGAAGGAAAGCCCTTTACAACCAGGGACATTGGTAGAAGACCCTCTCAGACCTCTTTGTTCTTTTGAGGAAGCCCCCTTTTTAAAAAAATTGGTGTACCAGGCGTGGTGGTGTTATACCTATAATCCCAGTACTTGGGAGGCTGAGACAGGAGGATCGCAGGTTCGCGGCCAGCCTCAGCTACCTAGTGAGGCCCTCTGCAACTTAGTGAGACCCTGTTTCAAAATAAAAAATAAAATAGGGCTGAGGGTGTAGCTTGGAGGTAGAATGCCTCTGGGTTCAATCCCCAGTACCACACACACACACAAAGTCACTGGAAAGTTCAAGTGAATTTTACTTGTTGGTAATAACTTCTCTATTTTTTTCACAGCTTTTATAGCCTTTGGAGAGATTCTCTCTTGGATAATTTGTGAGGACTTTTGTTTTCTTTTTTCTTTTAAATGAGTGGACTAGATCTCCATGGTGATTTCTTCAGTTCCTCCAGTGGGTAGATCTTGGCGCTGTGCTCCTTTCGGGAGATCCCTACTTGGGTCCCTGGAGTTCCCTTCCAGCTCCACAGGATGCTCCCTGTGGGGAAGGCTTCTCTACCTGTAGCCCATCCATTCTCTCCTTGATGTCCCAGGCTCGGCCGCTCACCCATAGATTCCTGTCTACTCTGTCATGTCATAGTACTGAGACTAGCATTCTCCCTCCCCCGCTCCTTTCCTGGAAAGGGAGCCTTTGGGGTTGGGTTTTCTCCTCAGCCAGGTTTCAGTTCTGATCTTAGGGTTGAGTGGGCTTCCTTTCCTGCTTATGTTGCTCCTAAATACAGTCTGTGTCTTAGGCCAAAGAATGGTTATTGCTTCTATGTTGTTCTGAAATTTTAGTCCCATATCCTTTTTGTCAATTTTTTTCCCCTTGGTTAGCACTTTTTGTATTCTCTTTAAGAATTTTTGGCTGGGCGTGGTGGTGCATGCCTGTAATCCCGGTACTTGGGAGGCACGTTTGAGATAGGATCGCAGGTTCAAGGCCAGTCCGAACAATTTAGTAAGATCCTCAGCAACCTAGGGAGACTCTTTTTTTTTTTTTCGGAACTGAGGATTGAACCCAGGGGCATTCTACCTCTGAGCTACACCCCCAGTCCTATTTTTTATTCTTTATTTTGAAACAGGGTCTCACTAGGTTGCGGAGGGCCTCACTAAGTAGTTGAGTCTGGCCGCAAACCTGCGATCCTCCTGTCTCAGTCTCCCAAGTACTGGGATTACAAACGTGCGCCACCACGCCCAGCTGGGAGACTCTATTTCAGAATAAAAAATAAAATGGGAGTATGGCGTGGTAGCACATGCCTGTAATTCCAGTACTTGGGAGGCTGAGACAGGAGGATCGCAGGTTAGAGGACAGCCTCAACAACTTAGTGAGACTCTTGGCAACTTAGAGAGACCCAGTTTCAAAATAAAAATAAAATAGGGCTGGGGGTGTAATCAGAGGTAGAATGCCCCGGGTTCAATTCCTAGTACCACAAAAATAAATAAATAATAAAATAAAAATAAATAAAATAGGGCTGGGGTATAGCTCAGAGGGGTAAGACACCCCTGGGTTCAATCCCTAGTACCTATATATATACACATCCCAAAGTCATGAAGATAGTCCTCCTAAATTTTTTTCTAAGTACTTTTCCCTCTTAGATAACAGTTTATTCACATTTACATCTACAATCCTATTTTTACATTTTAGCCACCATTCTAAAACTCTGACTTCTTTGCCCCAGCTTGTCCTCAGTTTAAGATTGCATTTTGTCTTTCTGCCACCGTCCACTGGCCCACATGTGCAGTGGTCTTCTCTTCCATTTCCCTGGTCCTGCCCGCCCTTCTCCCACAGTCCTCCCCTCTGGCGGAGGTCACAGAGGAAATATTTAGTTAGTCTCTGCCAAACATTCTGGCTGTGTTGTTTTGCTTAGAAAGACATGCAGATAAACTGTTTTGCTTCTTGGTCTTGGTGCTCTAGGGCAGATGTTTCTCTATAACTGAGGTATTGTGGTCAGTTGGGAAGAGTGCTGGACTAGAGTTCGGAGAGTTGGATTCTAATCCCTGCTTTGCTACTAATTTGTGGTGTGATGTTGTGCAAGGCACATTTCTGTCTCAATTTCCTTTTGTCAAAAGGGACCTTATTTCACCATAAAGAAGATGAGACTCCAAACCAGGTGTGGTGGCGCATGCTTGTAATCCCAGCTTCTTACGAGGCTGAGGCTGGGGGTGTAGCTCAGTGGTCAAGTACTTCTGAGTTCATTCTCTAGTATTGCCAAAAAAAAAAAAAAGCCAGATGTGGGTGGTAGTGCATGCTTATAATCCTAATACTTGGGAGGCTGAGGCAGGAGGATTTCAGGTTAGAGGCCAGTCTCAGCAACTTAGTGAGACCCTGTTTCAAAATAAAAAATAAGAAATAAGACTGGGGGAAGGCTTGGAGATAAAATACCCCTGGGTTCAATGCCCAGCACACACACACAAAAAAAACCACCAAAGATGTGACTTCATGGGTGTGAGATGGGAACCCAAGGAGCAAGCCGGGGGACCAAGGAGGGAGTATAGGCAAGAGGCAGAGAATCAGCCGGGTGTGGTGCATACCTGTACTCCCAGTACTTGGGAGGCTGAGACAGGAGGATCACAGGTTTGAAGTCAGCCTGGGCAATTGAGAGAAACTCTCAGCAATCTAGTGAGACCCTGTTTCAAAATGAAAAATAAAAAGGGCTGGGGGTATAGCTCAGAGGTAGAATGCCTGTGGGTTCAATTTCCCAGTGTAACACACACACACACACACACACACACACACACACACACACACACACGG
>PVJS01056898.1:0-12210 GCA_004027185.1 Glis glis | reverse complement strand
CCAGGGCCCAATGACACAAAAGGTCAGGCTGTTTCCGCCCCCCTGTGACCTATCATAGGCGAAGGCACCCGTTGTCCATGAGTACGGAAGGAGGTAACTGCCTATAACGGCCTTCCTGTGGTCAGGTGGGGTTATCTGCAGAACCTCCCTCTGCGGCATCTGCCAGCGCCATTTTGCCATTGTTCTGCTGAGTCACTGCCACGTGGAAGAGGCCCGGTACTCTAGAGCAGGCTTCTGTTAGTCCACCAGGCCCTTTCATGGCACTGGGTGGAGGGCCTAACAATAGTGAGATTCAAAGTGATATAAATCTACATGCACACAGCACTTGATGTGTTTCTCTCCGGATCCCATCCAGCTCCCCCTCTTCCCCATATATGTTAGTGAGATTGATAGTGATACCTTTATATATAAACATAGTATTGTTTGAACTGTTTCTTTTTTGTGTCATTGCTTTTTACATGACAAACATCATACAAAGCAAAATATCTTTACTTGTGATTTTAGAACTTATGGCTTAATTTATATTGGAACATGGGATGTAATCACTTTCCAGAAATATATATATGTGAAAATCTGGGAGACTTTTTTTATTTGGTGCATTGACAAAATTCTTAAATTGCATCCCAAATTGTGAAACTAGACTGAATTTTGTTATTCATTAAAAGGAGTCAACTTTTCTTTCTTACTAATTCTAAGATACCTACAGCATTGCTTTGAAGTTTGACTTCAGTTTAATATGTAATGCTGTAAATTATTCAAAATAAAAAGTAAAGAAAAATCTTTCGAGGCAGCATAGGGATATCTATAGCACAAAGCAACATTTAATAAAGAAGATGCAAGGGTCTGAAGAATTAGATTTCTAGAACTGTTTGCCAAAGGGTTTCACAATAATAGCATTTGATATCTTCAAATAAGTTATAGGAATCCAGAATCTCCTATTTGTGTGTGTGTGTATGTGTGTGTATAGTACTGGGAATAGAACCCAGGAGCATTCTACCTCAGAGCTACACCCTCAGAACTATTTTTTATTTTTTATTTGGAAACAGGGTCTCACTAAGTTATGGAGAACCTCACTAAGTTGCTGAGGCTGGCTTCAAATCTGTGATCCTCTTGTCGCAGCCTCCCATGTACTGGGATTACAAGTGTGTGCAGTCACGCCGAGCTAGAATCTCTTATTTTTATAGTATTTGTAATGCCCCCTTAAAGTTCATTACATTAATATATGTTTTAATTGTTTACTAAAGCCAATGAGAAAACAAGGCTTTGAAAGCATTAGTTATGAATAGTATTAGCATTTAACAAAACATGTGATGAGACAAGATCAAAAGGGTATCTCCTTTAATGACTTATCTCATGAAACAATTAATATAAAAGTCAAACATATTATATGAAATCTTTAATTTCTAAAACTTTTGGCTTCAGTACAATTCACTTTGGGAAATTAAAATGCACTTGCTTTAATTTTAGCAAGTCTGGCAGAATCATTGTAATGATTTTTGATGCTTTAACCTTGGGAAGTCTCATGTTATCAAAATTGCCTCAGTGTTTATCTGCTGAGTATTTTTTACTTTGAAAAAGATCACATAGATAAAGACACAGGTATAAAATAAACTAACAGAATATTGGTAATTGTCTATACATGAATTCATTTCATTAATAGAAATCTGAATGATTTTCTTTTATCCTGACCTTCCTTAATTGTCACATCACTATTTTTATTCTATTTTATCTTCATTAACTTTCTATACTTTAGAAGATATTAAAATTATAAAGTAATCAACACTTTAATTTCTGTTTCTATATTCAGAATTCAAAGACTTTCTAAACCATAAATACTGACTTCACAAATTAGAAGGAAGAAGTTTAAATATTAATGACATCTGGTGCATATTTATTCAATTTTTATGCACATGAACCTAGTAACTCATAAACAAATATATTTGAATAAAAGTATGAATAATATAATTTAATGATTTTGAATAAACCAAAATCAACATGTAAATGTATGGCAAATTTACTCAGTGTAAATTATACTGAATTTACTTTGATAATTAAGAGTTTATAAACTACAAATTTACCAGCAATTGTAGTTTATAAACTACAAATTTACCAGCAAATTTACTAATTACCAGGTTCCATTAATTGTCGTGGCAAAGATACAAATGTTAAGGATATTATCAAAATGACACTTAAACAAAGCAAGAACTATTAAGAATTATACTGCACCAAACTGCAGATGATCACAAAGTCTTCCTTTTTCTTCATTCATCAAAAATAGTTAGAGCCAGGCATAGTGGCGCATGCTTGTCATCCCAGTACTTGGGAGGCTGAGACAAGAAGGATCACAGGTTCGAGGACAGCCTCAGCAAGTAGTGAAACTCTCATCAACCTAGCAAGACCCTGTTTCTTTTTTTTTTGTATTTTAATTACTTTTATTTTTTTTATTGGTGCATTGTAATTATACATTTAATAGTTGTTAGGTTAGAAGAGTCATACATGCACACATTGCCCAATTTGCCCTCCCACAAATCCCACCCCAAGACCCTGTTTCAAAATAAAACTAAAAAATAGAGCTGGGGGCATAGTTCAGAGGTAGAATATCCCTGGGCTTAATTTCCAGTAGCACATGAAAAAAAAAATAGTTATAATCACAATAAATTACGATTTAAAAAGTCTAAATTTCCTCATTCTGCTTCTCAAAAGATACATGTTATAAGAAGAGGAAGCACAGACTCCCAAACTGCTCCTCTGGAGAGTCTGATTTAATTAGTGTTGAATAGGGTCCAGAAATTTATTTTTAATAATAAATATCACAAATTACCCT
Organism: Glis glis; assembly: GCA_004027185.1. Taxonomy (NCBI): domain Eukaryota; kingdom Metazoa; phylum Chordata; class Mammalia; order Rodentia; family Gliridae; genus Glis; species Glis glis. The sequence continues at coordinate 9,386 of PVJS01056898.1, read as the reverse complement.
CATCAGAAAAACTTTAAAAAGCGGCTAACTTAAGGAGAAGTTTTTGTGAAAGTCCATAATCTATGTAACACATTGTTCTAAAAGGCAAATTATCATTATGTTTGAGACTTCAAAGGCCACCATTGGGCTTCTGAAAATCATTCCTCACTTTGACATGGATTCTTCTGACAAAGGGAATATCTTAAAGGTAAGTTGAGAAGGCTGTTTCCTCCATCAAAGTTTTTCATACTTAGTTTAGTATGCTCAATCTATTATCCAAAGTAAAAGAAAAAAAGGAGTAGCAACATTATATATTTGTTTTATCATTTCGCAGCCAATGTATTGAAATATTTTATTATTAATATTATATGTATTGAGTATTCTTCTCTAATAGCTACACTGATAAACATTTAGAATAAGTATATATCAATACTTTAGAATATCAATATCAATATTTTGGAATGTTGAAAAATTGAATCAGTCAAAAATAAGCCAGGTCATATTTAAATCTTTAATCCCCCATTTTTCTGACTGCCGTAAGATAAGCATTCAGTTTTATTATTTTTTCAATTTAAAAAAAGTGCTTTTTAGTCCTAGGAATTCAACCCAGGACTCTACCTATGCTAACCATCTGTTGTACCCCTACCCTACATCTCCAGGCCCAATTTCATTGTTGTGCACATGGATATAAAACTTTCCCAGTATTTAACCCATTGTGTGTTTTTGGCAGTCTGGTTGAAAATTACTTGCCTGTAGCCAGCTGTGGTGGTGCATTCCTGTATCCCAGTACTTGAAAGGTGGAGACAGGAAGAGTATCACAGGTTGGAGGCCAGTCTTAGCAACTCAGCAAGACCCTCAGCAACTTGGCAATACCCTGTTTCAAAATAAAAAATAAAATAGGGCTGAGGGATTAGCTCAGAGGTAGAATGTCCCTGGGTTTAATTCCCACTACCAAAAAAGAAAAAAAATTACCTGTAAATACATGGGTTTATATTTGTTCATTTTTATTCTGTTATGCTAATACCATGCTGTTTTGATTATTATAGTTATGCAGTATATTTTTAAATCAGGCAGTGTAATGTTTATAGCTTTCTTATTTTCTCAAGATCTCTTCGGTCATTCTGGGTCTTTGGTGGTCCCATTGAGTTTTAGAATTTTTTTTCTACTTCTGTAAAAATGACATTTGGATTTTCATTAAAATACGTTGAATCTGTACAACACTTTGCAGAGTATGGACATTTTATTTTTTCTTTTTTGTGGTGCTAGGGATTGAACCCAGGGGCATTCTACCTCTGGGCTATATCCCCAGCCCTATTTTTTTTTTTTTTGGAAGCAGGGTCTCACTAAATTGCTGAAAACCTCTCTAAGTTGCTGAGGATGGCTTAGAATCTGTGATCCTCCTGTCTCACTGTTCCAAGTACTGGGATTACAGGTGTGCACCACCACACCTGGCCTGAGAATGGACATTTTAGCAATATTAATTCCTTCAATCCTGAAACTTTAGAATTCTTAGAAAAAAAACAAAAGTGACCTTCTTCAAAACATTACTCCTGGCATTGATTGCGTGGATATGACCTCACAAGTTCAGGCAACAAAAGCAAAAATTGATTAGTGAGGATACATCAAACTAAAAAGCTGCACAACAAAAGAAAGAATCAAGAGAGTAAAAAGGCAACCAACAGGAGAAAATATTTGCAGACTATAATTCTGATAAGGGGTTAATTTCTAAAATCTATAAGGAACTCCTACAACTCAATAGATGAAAATACAACCCAATTAAAAATGGGCAAAGGAATTAAACAGAAATGTATCCAGAGAGGATGTATGAATGCCCAGCAAATGCTGAAAATGATGTTCAATATCCTAATCAGGGAAATGCAAATAAAAACCATGAATAGATATCATTTCACACCTAATGAAATGCTCATTATCAAAAACAAAACAAAAGTTCTGACAAAAATGTGGAGAAATTTGAGCCTTTATGCACTGTTGGTAGGAATGTAAAATAGTGAAGCCACTATGGAAAACATTATGAAATTTCCTCAAAAAAAATTTAAAGCATAGAACTATCCAATGATCCAGCAATCCTACTTCTGAGTGTATATCCAAAAAAAATTGAACTCAGAATCTCAAAAAGATATCTGTACTCTCATTTTCATTGCAATATTATGAACAATAGCTAAAAAATGGAAATAACCCAAATATCCACTGACAGAAGAAGGATAAAGTGTGGTATATACATACAATGAAATATTTGTGTCAGGTGTCATGGTGCATGCCTGTAATCCCAGTACTTGGGAGGCTGACACAGGAGGATCACAGGTATGCAGCCAGCCTCAGCAACTTAGTGAGGCCCTCCACAACTTAGTGAGATCCTGTTTCAAAATAAAATAAGCTGGGGGGTGTAGCTTAAAGGTAGAATGCCCCTGGGTTCCATCCCAGTATCACACACACACAAAAGAAATATTTATTATCTTGACTGTGGTGATTTTATCAAGGGTGTGTGCATATATCCAAACTCACCAACTTGTAATATGTAACATAGACCATTTTCTTTGTATTTATCAATTATATTTTGATAAAGTTGCTAAAGAAAGGACAAGTAATAAGTTTACTCGCAGATTTTTTTACACTTGTTAGCACACATATGAAAATAAGGGCACATACACAACATTTTTTTAATAATCTGACACTTGAAAGTTATCAGCCAGGTGTGGTGGCTCACGCCTACAATCCTAGTACTTGGGAGGCTGAGACAGGAACATTGCAGGTTTATAGCCAGCGTGCAGTAACATAGTGAGAGCCTGTTTCCAAATACAAAATAAAATAGGGCTGGGGGTGTCGCTCAATGGTAGAATGCCTCTAGGTTCAATCCTCAGGACCACAAATAAAGTTAACATCATATCTTTTGTTGTAACTTGATATCGCTGATACTTTTCTATTTGAATCGTAAGGTGTATCAATATCGTTTACTAAAAAAACCTTCACCATACAAAATTAACCATAGTAAAATACAATCTATGAATTATGCAAGACATGTGACAGACTTCCAGATGCACCTATATCACTGTAAATTTATAGTTAGACAAATACATAAAGAAGACTTCCTCTCCAGAGAATAATTTATATTTAAAACCAGGCACTGAATTCTCATTTAAATTTCATAAAAGTATGAGGCAAAAATCTCCAATGCTTCTTTATATTTCTACAAATCTAAAGGGAATCACTGGGGCAATTTATTTTGATGATAATCCATTTAATGTCTTTTAAATAGCCCCAAGCATAAAACATTTTGACACAAAGATCAAGTATTATTCCAACATAAAATGTTTGTTCTTTTATACTCTGTGAATTGACCATTTCAAGATAAAATAGCATACTGCTGTTTCTATTTGAGAAGTCCTTGTTTAATTACAATAAATATGTTTTCCTTAAAAATGGATGAAATAAAATTATGTCATTTGCATGAAAATAGAAGGAACTAGAGAATTTTATGCTAAGTGAGATCAGCCATTCTCAGACAGTCAAGGGTCCTATGTTTTCTTTTATATGTGGAAACTAGAGAGAAAATAGGAAACAAAAGAGACTTCAGATAAATGAGGAGAGAAACCAGTAGAACAGTGGAAGGGGGTTGGGGGGAGGGAGACGAGGAGGAAAAAAAGAAAAACTAATGAAAGAAACAGCTCAAATAATACTATGTTCATATATGAAGGTGTCACTACCAATCTCACTAATATGTACGGGTGGGGGAATGTGGAAAGGGTGGGATCCAGAGGGAAACACATCAAGTGCTGTGTGCAAGTATGTTTGTATCGCTTTGAACCTCACTATGATGTATAATTACAATCCACAAATAAAAGCATTAAAAAAGAAATGGGTGGGCTAGAGGTGTGGCTCAGTGGTAGAGCACTTGCCCAGTATGTGCAAGACTCTGTGATAGATCACCAACATCACAAAAACAAAACAAAACAAAACGTAGGTGTAAATGGGCTGAGGTATTGTTCAGTGGTAGAGTGCTGCTTGCCTAGCATGCACAAGGTCCTGGGTTCATTCCCCAGCCTGGCAAAAAAAAAGGAATTTTTAATTGTAAAATTTTAAATGTAAAACACAAAGTGCCTCACTTCAAATTAAAAAAAAATGTCTAAAGCAGTGGTTCTCACATTTCAGTGTGAACAATAATCATCTAGGGTGCTCTTTTAAAATTCAGATTCCCAAGGTTTTACCTTCAGGGATTCTGATAGATATTCTGATATCTGATAGATATTCAGATATCTCCAGATATCCTGTCCTTGACTTGCCCTTCTCTGACTTTATTCTGCTCAACAAAAACCCTCTGGATGTTGTTAAAATGTAGATCTTAGAGGAAGGGTCTGAAGATTCCAACATGTTCCAAGGTGAAGTAAATGATTTTTTGTCCATACACCTCACTTTGAGAAGCAAGGTTCTAAAACTTAGACATTTGCCAAATATAAATAAACATGTTCAGAGCTATAATAAAGTAAAATATGTCAGAGTCATTAGAACTTGTAAACACTGGGGAAATACTTGTAAATATATTTCCTAAGTACTGGGGGGTGTGGAGGGGTGAGTCAGGCTGTGTGTGTGTGTGTGTGTGTGTGTGTGTGTGTGCGTGTGAGAGAGAGAAAGAGACTATATGCCTGACCTGGCCTGTGATCCTCCTATCTCAGCCTCCCCAAGTACTGGGATTACAGGCATGAGTCATCCATGCCCAGCTAGAGTCAGGGGTTTTAAGTGATATAAAGGGGCTACTTAGTAATTATGTTAATTAAGGATTGCAAACTATCAATTTGGAAGGTACTAGAAGACTCCATAGACCTGTACATGCTATATTAAAAACAAATACCACTGTTCACTGGACAAAAAGAAATCTTCAGTTTAGTCCAATGAGTGTGATTCAAAGGTAATGGCACTTTTTTCAGTTTCAGCTGGTTAGAAGGGTTGTAAGGCAGTACAACATTCAGTTTTATATCACCTAGACAAATGCTGTTGCAGGTGGGAAATTTTTCATTTAACACCACTCAGAATCTCTTCAGCAAAACTGTACTGATGACTATGAAGTCATAAAAGTTGAGTTAACGGATTTCTTTTCCAAGTTTTCTCAAGTGGTATCTTTCTAACATTTTCTGTTTTCATCTTATGTTAAGAAATGAATTCAACCACTGATTGAACAGTTTTAGTGTCTTAATTTAAAAGCAAACAAACCTAATGCTGACTGCCTTATGTGCTAGGTGGAGAAAGAACCCTCAGCTTACTTTGTGAAGGCTTCCATAGCATATTTAGTTGGTTGGACATAGAAAAGCCAGGATTTCCTTAGGAAATCCATGAAATAGAGATATTAAGTAAGTACATAATTTTATGCAAAACCAAAGACTTTGACAAATGTTAGTACACATGAAAGTTCTGTGATTATTAATTGCTTGTAAGAAAATGTTTCTGCTCACCATCTTCAAAAGACTATAAAGGTGAAAGGAAACATGTATTTTAGAAACTTACAACCACAATAATCCTGGAGAGAAGGAAGGCTGGTTAAAACTGCTTGAGGATAGAGGGGTTGGTGAATGGCTGCAGGTGGTAAAAATGAGGCCATACGAAGCTAGAGAATCATGTTACGTTTTGTTTTTTGCCTATCCCATAAATCATCTAAGAACCACCATCACCCTCACTTCACTACAGGTAAAGCATCAACAGGTTATACCTCTGCATATCTGAAACCTCAATATGGGATGTGAAGAAGATTCATAAAGGAGCAGATGGATTTGTGAGACAATCACACCTCACTCGCTTCCTCCAGCTCTCTAGGGTGTGTGGATTATAACTTTAGGGCCATACACTGCTGCTAATCTCTAAGGGTTTGAGGAAAAACTCTGAATAAATCAGTTGCCTAGTAAGTGGGCAGAAAACTGGAATGAGCATGTGATGCCTGGGGTTTGCACCTTGGCAGGTGACCTCTTCCCTCTCCTTAAGTTCCTGAGGATTGAGCCAGACCATACTGACCCTTAAGGGTTTCCCCAGTACACAGGAAAAATAAGGTGACTGACTCTCCTTCCTACCTGAGTTCACCAGCCAAAATAACTAAGCATCTGAGGACTATAAATACATCAAGCAACACCCAAAAATTACAAAGAGGAAAAGACAGAAAAAGTAAAGAAAACTATCTCATGTGGAGAAGCAGGAAGAAAATGCAAATCTCTTGGCCATAAGATTATCAGAGCAAGTCACATTTGGGGGGAAAAATACAGTAAAACAAAATGAGCAAAAATCCCAAACCATAAGACTTTCTGTTTTTAGCCATGGAAAGATTTCCCTTGGCCTCCATTAGCAGGAGTGTCATCTAGTGGCTCAGGGAATGCTGAAATTCTGCAAAAGAAGTATTTTAAGACAAGTGATTTGGACAACTAGGGACAGAGGCCTGGGAGTTAGCAATCTGGTCAGCTAGTTCTCACTCTGGTAAATCTGGCTTGGTTTGTTTTATTTGTTAAAGTAATTTTAAAATTTTACAAAGCCAGGAAATTTAGTCAGTGTGCTTCCTACAATTATAGAGAATATGAGTGGACATTTAAAAATGATCATGTACTATTAATATGAGACTATTAATAATAGCCAAACATCATTTCTTTAATGAAACATTTAAAAACTAAGTAATTTATTAGACTATTGGTTACAAATTAATAATCTTTGTATTAATTTCTTAGCAGTAAAATTATTTCCTTATATAGTCTATTTATTCTTTTAGGATTACAAAAGTAGTATATATATATATATATATTATAAATATTGATTTTACCAATTTTGATATTATTTTAATGTTTTGAATCTAAATTCTTATTGCCTAAATGCAAGAACCACATCATACACAGGAGGAGAAAGTAAAAAAAATCCCCAAATCAGTCTTGCTCCCTACCAAGTCATGAAGCTCTCACAAGAAGTAATCATCTTAATCTGAGCAAAGCTGTAAAATGCAGTAAATTATTACTATTTTTAAGAAATATGTAATTATAATATTCTGCTAACTTATGGAACTTCAAGATTTCCCTTCAGGCTTTAAGTCCAGAATGTAAAACTAAGCATGTTTAGCCTGTTTTTCTCTACAAAGCTGCAGTAAGATATTTGGTTCATTTCACAGCAGATTTTAATACTGGATTAATGCCAAATATTCTGTCATCTTCTTGATCTTTACACTACAATGTAACTTTAAAAAATATTTACATTTGTTCTTTGCATGGGGAATCATGTTGAATTTTTAAAATTATTTTCTGTTAATAAGAAACTGTCAGCAGGGTGAGGTGGCACACCCTGTGATTCCAGTACTTGGGAGGCTGGGACAGGGGGTTTAAGACCAGCCTCAGCAACTTAGTGAGGCTCTCTGCAACTTAGTGAGACCCAGTTTCAAAATAAAGAATAAAAAATAGGGCTGGGCATATAGCCCGGAGGTAGAATGTCCCTGGGTTCAATCCCCAGTACCGCAAAAAAATAAAAAATATAAAAAATTACAGTACATTAAATTAGTTTAAAAGAGGTGGGGAAAGGAAAGAGCCCATATTTAAAATATAGTTGGCAAAATCAATAAGATCTGGTGATAGTTTGGATCTCCATGGAAGTTGATTTAAAAAAAAAAGAAATGCTGAAAATGATCATAATCTAAAGAGCATGCACTTAAGTGTTTTTATGGTCTGCACTTAAGTCCTATGAAACACATTATATAATGCATTGTCCTTTTATAGGCCCAATGGCTAATCTTACTATAGCAATTCATTTTTTTAAATAAATATGTAGTAACACTGAATCGTGAATAGTATTGTTAAGCAGTTCTTTAAATATCTCTTTTCCTCAGCTAAGTAAATAATTTCATATCTTTGACTCTTACAAAAAGGGCCTGAAAATATTTAATTTTCTATAATAAGAAAAAACAATTTTGAACTTTACAATGATCAGAGATTATATAATTATCTATCAATTTATACTACTGCCTGTTTAAAATTCAGTTCAAAGAACTATATAAATGATACCTTTTATAAGCAAATTCTTCAGCTGGTTTCTCCAAGAGCAATCAAATACTTCTTTTTACGTTTTCTTCTAGTTCTCTAAACAGATCATAAATATAAAAAATTACAAATTATGTCCTCATTCTGTATTTCTTTGTCTGGCATTCTATTAGACTGCAAACACTTGTGAATAGCATTGATATATTGCATTCTGAATCACCAGCCCTTCAAATTTAGAAGAGTAGAAGGAACAAACACTTATTGATTACTTTCTACAAATTCCAGTTCTAGTACTAGATGTTTTGCCTCCATAATCATATTTATTACTGACCACACTGTGGGTAAATACTCTGATCCACAGTTTACAAATAAGGAAAATAAGTCTGTGGCATAGTGTCTACACATGTCAGGATGGAAGTCTAGAATTTAAGTATTAAATGACATGAGAGAATGTTTCTAGATCACAGTGACATCTGAAACCTGAATTTTTCTCCTCTCTTCCACAGAGGAATCTCATTGAATTTATAATAAAGAGATTTAAAAGCATAAAGAGATTTAAAAGCAAAAGGCAACTATTTAAGGGAAGTCATCAATGAGCATCTGCACAGATGCTGAAAACAGAAGCAAAGCTACATGTAGATCCTTCAAGAGGCCACCATTGTCTAAAACACCCACCCAGTTAGAGGACAGGATGAAGTTGTGAGACATCACTTCAGCCAAGGCCAGTGCAGAATGCCAGGTACCTGGGCATAAAAGCAGAATGTGTTAAGTGAAGGCTGACAATTGATGAACATGTGCAAAGATGGAATCATAATTTACTTTTCTCTTGCCCCTTTATTAAATATGAATAACCAAAAATCATGAGCCATTACAGTAAGTCCTACAAAATGAAACACGGAGACTGACCTCAGAGAAAATAAAGATTCATGTAACAGATAAAAATTAAAATTAATTATGATTAATATCAAGAATAACCATGAAGATGTTGTAATTCCAAGTTAAGAACAGGATGCTATGAAACAGAAACAATCAGAAGAATAAAAATTGTCTCTTAGATATTTTTATATACAAGAGAGGAGATCATCACTCTGGAAGTAAACTTTCTAGTAGGCCTGGAAAGCAATAGGTACAAAGAAGAGAGGGCAAATTGATCTGGAAGGATAGTGTACTGGAATGAAAGAGATTTCAGAGATCTTGTGTAATTGTTAGAATTTATTAGTACTCTCATATTACAATGGGAAGAGTCAAGAGATGTTATGCATATTGATATAATAAAAATATAGATAAAAGTAAAATTTTTACTCTTGTAAATTAACCAAGAGAAGTAAAAAACAACAATGTTTGGGACATGGTGGTAACATTGAGGTGATATAAACTAGATCCTAAAGTATGGGTAGAAGTCAA
>PVJS01056897.1:0-12210 GCA_004027185.1 Glis glis | reverse complement strand
TTTTTTTTTTTTTTTTTTTGTGCGGTACCGGGGATTGAACCCAGGGGTGTTCTACCTCCGCACTACACCCCTGGCCCTATTTTTTATACTTCATTTTGAAACCAGGTCTCACGAAGTTGCGGAGGGCCTCACTAAGTAGAGAGAGACAGGGAGAGAGAGAGAGAGAGAGAGAAAGAGAGAGAGAAAGAGCGCACGCGCGAGAGCTGAGGCTGGCCTCGAACCCGGATCCTCCAGTCTCTGCCTCCCAAAGTACTGGGATTACAAGCGTGCCACCACGCCCGGCCAGTTAGGATTTTAAGATTGTGGCTAGGGATGTGTTCCAGGGAAAGGAATCCCTTGGGGCAGGGATGGGGAGTGACAGACAGACTGCGCAGGATCTTCTTCCTCCCACCTTAGCAACAGAGGTGGATGGCAAATCTCACCTCTTTCTTCCCCCTAGGTTGCAGAACTTGAGAAGCGCCTGACAGAGCTGGAGGCGACTGTACGCTGTGATCAGGATGCTCAGGTCAGGTGCTCTCCTATTCTTAGTCTGAGCCTCAGATCCTGCACCCTGAGCCCTAAAGTCCACAGCATTCCACATAAGCCTGGGAAAATAGGAAAGGGCTTCAGTTACCAGGATCAGCCAGTGGGTTGCCAGCTAGAACCAGGAGGATGGGAGAAGGTGGTAATCACATGGAGACATAAGGACAATTGATTTCTTCCCTCCCTTTTCCACCAGAATCCCCTTTCTGCAGGTCTACAGGGAGCATGTCTTATGGTGAGTGCAGAAGGAACCGGAGGGTTGATTTAGAGGGGATGTTGGGATTTAGTTTGCTTTGAGAATTACTTTTGGGTCTGTAGCTGTATATGAACTAACTCTGGTGGGATATGAGAGGCCTCTTCGTAGTCTGATCTTTCCCTTTGGTGACTCTTGTCCAACCTCCTCCCCCAGGAAACTGTAGAACTGCTACAGGCAAAGGTGAGCGCCTTGGACCTTGCAGTTTTAGACCAAGTAGAGGCTCGGCTACAGGTATTAAGTGGAATGCAAATTGAATTCTGGGTAGCTTGGGACTTTGGAAGCCCTGAGTGCCCTATCAACCTTAAAATCTGTGCTTTCAGAGTGTCCTGGGAAAGGTGAATGAGATTGCCAAGCATAAGGCCTCTGTGGAGGATGCCGATACACAAAGCAAGGTCAGGAAGACACTTTCCCCATCTTCATACGCATTCCGCTCCCTCAGTTTCTCCCCCCAGGTGGTAACACCGAAGCATGAGAGCACTGGGTCCTCAGCTCACCTCCTTGAGCTCTTATCTGCTGAGAAAGTCAGGGCAGTGCTTCCCTCTGCCCATTGATCTTTCCCCAGTCTAGGAACTTCTTCACTGGCCACCTCAGCCGTACCCTCTGAGCCCTGTTCTGTCCCCCAGGTGCACCAGCTATATGAAACCATACAGCGCTGGAGCCCCATCGCCTCCACCCTTCCTGAGCTGGTGCAGAGACTTGTCACTATCAAGCAGCTGCATGAGCAAGGTAGGAGGCCAGATGCCATGCATGCAAAGAGTTGGAAAATGGGCCACCCTTGCTCCCCTCCTGTCTTGGATTCTAGTTTCAACCATACCTTTCTTCTTTCGTAGCCATGCAGTTCGGTCAGCTACTGACACATTTGGATACTACCCAGCAGATGATTGCCAGTTCCCTTAAGGACAATGCCACCCTCTTGACCCAGGTGTGTGCCCCTTACTGATCTGCTGTCACTTTTCTTCAGCATATAGAGACTAGGTTCTCCAGGGTTTTTTTTTTTTTTTTCCAGTACTGGGGATAGAACCCAGGGGCATTCTACCTCCAAGCTACACCCCCAGCCCTATTTTTTAGTCTTTATTTTGAAACAAGGTCTCACTAAGTTGCGGAGGGCCTCACTAAGTAGGTGAGGCTGGCTGCGAACCTGCGATCCTCCTATCTCAGCCTCCCAGGTACTGGGATTATAAGCGTGAGCCACCATGCCCAGCTTTTTTCTCTTTTCTGAGAGAATTTTTTTCTGGATACTCCATCCAGGTGAGCACCTGGACCTGACAGAGTAAACCTCTCTACCCCTTTGTAGGTGCAGACAACCATGCGTGAAAATCTAGCCACAGTTGAGGGGAACTTTGCCAGCATGGAGGAGCGGATGAAGAAGCTGGGAAAGTGAGCACCTTTGGGAGGTGGAGAACAGGGCTAGCCCCCACCCCTCTGAACTGTTAACAGCTTCCATCGGGTCTCCCCTTCGTTGTAACTCCCACAGCCCCATCCCATTTGATACTGGGGACAAGAGTTCTTCTTGCATGTGGGGTTTACATCCCTCCCCTGATGAATACAGAGTGGTAGCTGGGGGACAGCAGATGTGGTCTCCCTTCAGGCCCAGGGGATGAGGACATGGGCCCACTGACATGCCAGCTCATGTCCAATACTGCTTTGCCTGGTGTTGGGGAGGACTGGGCCCTGTCCTCCCAACACAGCTACTGTGGCTGACTGTAATACTGTACAACTGTTTCTGACCATTAAATGCTGTTGTACTCTGTGTGGCCTCTGCTGTGTTTCCTGGGGAAGAGGCAGCACTGAGACACAGACCAACCTTCAGAGCATAATAGGCAGTTCAAGCACTCTGCTACGAGATGGATTTCAGTTGTAACCTGTTCTTACCAAAGAACTAAATAAAAAATGAATACAGAGCCAGAGCCAGAGTTTCAAAATATTCTCATCTGTTAAATTAAGAGTGTCTCCCATAGAAAAGCAGTGGAGGCCCCACAGGGCAAGTACAAAACAGAATTAAAACTCCCAAGGGTCTTGTCTTTACAAAAGAAAAAGGCAGGAGGCAGCCCCTGGACAGCTGGTCATGCTGGCCGCTCCGGTTGGACCACGTTGCATAATCCTCAGTCGCATCACAACGTCTCTGAGCGTTTTGATGGGGGGAGAAGGGGCAGTGTAGTGTGTATGGGAGGAGAGGCCCAGAGGGCTCTCTGTGCCCCCTTACCCCCTTTCTTTATCCCAGAGGAAAGTAAAGGGAACCTGGCTACACCTTGAAATGAGGCTATGTGTTTCAAACCTGGGGACAAGGGTAAGAGGGGATCTGTGCTTTGAGCAACCTGAGCCAGAGGCAGAGGGGTATTGGAGGGGTGTGGGGAAGATGCATGATGCTTATTGCTTTGTACCTTTCACTGGGAAGGAGGGCAGCAGCCAACAGTAGCTCACAGGTTTGTAAACTGAGCCTGCTGGCTTTAAGAAGGGAGGCAATGAAGTCGAATTAAATATAAAAGAGTCATTTGTGCAAAAATAACTTAAACAAATAAAAGACCTGGGGAAGGGGGTGTTCCCCTTAGCGCCTGGTGAGGAGAGGGCCATATACCACCACCCCCAGGCCTTTTCAGTGACATGGCTTTGGGGGGGAGGGGGGTGAGCTTCCCTACCCCCTGCAATGGCTCAGGATGGGATTGTAGGGAAGGGGTTGCATTTGTGCTCTGAGTGGGGAGTAGTGCCCCCACCCACTGTCCACAGGTGCAAGTGGCTGGCAGGGACTCCCAAGGCTCAGCACTCAGCTCTCCCCAATCAGGGTCAGATCCAGCTCCAGGTATGGCTGCTATGGGGCCAGTTTCCTCCTCTTGTTTTTGGCAGGACGGCCAGGGCGGGCCCGGGGAGGCAGAGGGACAGCCGCCTACACCAGAGGGGAAGTTGAAAGAAGTGATCAATCACCTAGGTATCAGGAAGTCTTTTATTGTCTCCCCACTCCAGTCTAAGCCTCCTTTCCTCCTGTCTCATCCCATATATACCACTACCCATGCACCTACCCACCGTCACCCCCACACACTTACTCGGGTTGCAGGGCTGGGTTCCAAGGTAATATCCTGGCGGGAGCTATTGCTGTTCCGGGTAGGGCTGCAATAAGGGCACAGATGATCAGGAACACTCCCCAAGCACCAGGTGAATTTCAGAAGGTTGGGTGGGAAACTTTCTACATTTGGATAGTAAAGGCATAATATCCTTATTCATATTCAAATAAATATCGGCCCTTTTTGAAAACCAAGCCACTATTTGGACATTTCTATAATCCCAACAAGCAGGCAAGGCCAGTACAGGGGTGAGCCTAACACTCACTTGTATTTTCTCCTCCGGCCACGACGAGACTTTCTGACTATCCCCGGGGGCACCTGAGAAAAGACGGACTGTGTGTACAAAAAGTAAGAAAAAGGCACTGGGTCCCAGCCTTTCCTCAGAGCCCTTGAGCCAGGACTTCTGTCACTGTACTAACCTTAAGGTCCTCAGAATGGGGCCCAGAAGGGGGTGGATCCTTGGGCTCAGCACCCCCTTCAGCCAGCTCCCCATTTTGCTGCCAGTGGTGGGCCCTTCTTGGGGACCGTTCCATTTGTCCATTGAAGCCACCACGTGAGCCCCACTTGAGGGCCAGTCGACCAGGCTCCCGCCGGCTGCCAGACTTTCTGCCCCGACTCGGCCTGGCCTCACCATTAATGCCCCTAAGTCCCCCTCCTCCCCTCCGACCCCGTTTCCCTGACCCCCTCCCAGTGAGCAGCTCAGGGACTGGGGGGTCGGGAGAACTGTGGGGTGGGGCTAAGGCACTGAGGGGAGGCCTGGCCGGCTCCGGTTCCAGGGCTGAGGTGGGGCTCTCAGAAGGCAGACAGGGGGCTTCTGGCTGCTCTGGAGGGATCTGTTGGCAAAAATAAGATCTCAGTCTCATATACAGTCCTCTATACCGTAACTCAGCCCTAAATTCCCAGCTGGAGAAGACTTTCTATAAGTACCCACCCACCATGGCCTCACCTGGAGACTCTGTAGCAGGCAGGCAAGGGGACTAGAAGCCTCTGGGAGGGGTGGAGGAGCCCCACCCCCAGGGAGGAGCTGCAGCCCCAGCTGGCCAGAGAGAAGAGGGCCAGGAGGCTGCAACAGGCTGGGGAGGGTCCCAGGGCTGCTGGTCAGTGAAGACAGGTCACCTGTTGAGAGATTATAGTCAGGGTCTCTCCTGAGGCAAACCAATTAGGCTGAGCACTTTACTATTTTCTTGTATGTGTGTGTGTGGTATCAGGGATTGAATCCAGGGGCATTCTTCCTCCGAGCTATACCCCTAGCCCTATTTTTTATTCTTTATTTTTTGAAACAGGGTCTTACTCAGTTGCGGAGGGCCTCACTAAGTAGATGAGGCTGGCCACGAACCTGGATCCTCCTGTCTCAGCCTCCCAAGTACTGGGATTACAAGCGTGTGCCACCATGCGTGGCTCTCTTTATTTTGACACAGGGTCTCACTAAGTTGCAGCAGGACCCACTAAGTTGCTGAGGCTGGCCACAAACCTCTGATTTTCCCATCTCAGCCTCTCAAGTACTGGGATTACAAATGTGTGCTACCACGCTGGGCTTCTTACTATTTTCTTTAAGCTTTACCAATGGTCAGACTTTCTTCCTCAATTCATTCAGCCTTTGCTCCTAATTTTTACTGCTTCTCTTTCAAACCAAGAGTCTTCCTTCAGACTCACCCAGCAGGCTGGCACTCAGCAGAGGGCTAAGGAGTTGGGGGGGTCTCCCTGAGTTGGAGGGGGCCTTGCCCAGAGAGGAGGCCCCCAGGTCAGTAGTTGCCATGGTGACACTGGAGGTAGGTGGTCCAGGTTGGGGGGCACTCAGGACACAGGGCTAAGGAGAGAGAATGGTTATAGTACTACATGTGTACTGTTTGATAGACTTACAGACACACACACACACACACACACACACACACACAAATATCTGACTGAAGCCTCAAGTGAGGTAGGTTATGCTTATTAAGCACAGACTCCATTCTTGCAGCCATCCTACCCCCAGCCAAGACTAACCCCTCCCAGAACCCCTAAAGAAGAGCTCAGGCATAAAACTGAAAGCCTTTAACTGCCAGCTCCCATCTACGACTACCTCTTATTTTGTCCTACCCACTCACCCCCTATCCTCACCTGGGGGGGTGTCCCCGAAGGGGGATCCAGGCTGGCAGCCAGCAGCGCAGAATTTAAAGCTATGAGGGTAGGGGGGGCTGAAAGGGGGGGGAAGAGTAGAGGGGGCAGGTCTCCCAAACCTGAAAATGGTTCACCACTTGGACCCCCAGCTCCTTCTGAAGATCCCTCCCCATCCCCAGCTGTGGGGCCCAGGGCCAAGAGGGGAAGGAAAGAGGCAAGGAGGTTGCTAGGGGGTGCAGAAGGGGGTGGCAGAAGGTCTGAGGGTGGTGGTGGAAGCAAGGAAGCCACCAGAAGCGAAGGCCCTTCGGGCTCGCCTGGGGCTAGGGGAGGGCCGGGTCCCCCTGGTGGGGGCAACAGGGGCTCAGGGGGAGGCTGTCCCCCTCCCCCAGCCAGCACGCCAAATAAACTGTGGCTGAGCAATGGAGAAGGTGGAGGCTGCCCCAGACTCAGAGGGAGAGGCAGGGCCCCCAGCATCCCTGGAAAGCCAGCTCCACTCAGCGCCAGGCCCTGCTCTGGGCTGGGGAAAGGGAAAGCCTCCCCACCAGTCAAGGGAGGCAGAGGGCAGGCTGGGCCTGCCCCCATCCCCAGCCCTTCAGATGGGCTTTGAAGCACAGGGCTGGGAACTATGGGGGCTTTGGAGGCAGCTGGTGGGGCAGGGGCACCTGTAAAAGAAGAAAGATTCATCTCAAGGAAAGCCCCTTCTCCCAGCAGTCAAAGAACCCAACCTCCCCGCCCCAGCCCAGAAAACCATCAGAGAGCTCTCTAAACTCCCCTAATGCCCTGGCTGCCTTTACCCCCCCCACCCCGGCTGAGGGTGGGCTCCCCGACATTCACATACCTGGCACACTGCTTAGGCTGCCACTGGTGGTCCCAGGCAGGGAGGGCTGGGTGGGGTGCCTGGGCTGGGGAGGGCTCCCTGAGGAGAGGGTTGGGGGAGGAGGAAGGTGTGCATCTGACCCCAAAAGGTTAAAGCTTCCATCAGAGTGGGGAGGGCCAGGGGTGGGGAGTCCCAGCAGGGATAGCACAGAAGGGAGAATTGGTTGGGATGGCTCTGGAAGAGGAAAGGACTGGGGGACAGGAGCAGGGGCCCGAAGACGGCTCCTTCTAGGGGCTTGAGGGCTTCCCCCTTCAAGCAACCGCAAGACAGTTGGGGGTCGGCGGGGGCGACGCTGAGAGGGACGGGGTGATGAGTGGGAAGCAGAGGGTGCCTGGGCACGGGGCCTTCGGCCCTGTAAAGTGCTGGGAGGGGGTAGAGGGGGATGCTGTGCCTTGGCCGCTGCAGAGAGTAGGCTGCTAGCAAGGAAGGGGGGTGCCCCAGGGCCCTCCACCGTGGGGGCCCCTCCCAGGGGTCCCAGGACCAGGGGCAGGTGCATAGTGGCTGAAGACACTGGTGGCTGAGTGACAGGACCAGGGGGGCCAGGGAG
This sequence comes from Glis glis, assembly GCA_004027185.1. Taxonomy (NCBI): domain Eukaryota; kingdom Metazoa; phylum Chordata; class Mammalia; order Rodentia; family Gliridae; genus Glis; species Glis glis. The sequence continues at coordinate 4,852 of PVJS01056897.1, read as the reverse complement.
ATTATTGCTTGGGGGCAGGGTAGGGGGTGTTAAGGCATCACTACAGTGGAAGAGGGGTGGGTCTGATGGTGGTGAGGAGGAGGCATGAGGGGCTGGAGGAGAGCCCAGATCAGAGGGTACCAGGCTGGATCGGAGGGTGGCTCCCCAGTTGTATGAGGGGGCATTGAGGCTGATAGCAGGTGGAGGAGGTGGGGCTGGAGAGGGGGCATTGCCCCTTGGAAGGAAACAGGGGCTGCTGCTGCCCCCAGACGGTACTGGATCAGGAAGCCTTGGTGGGGGGAAGAGCCCCCCAGGGCCTGCTAGAGGGGGGAAGGCCTGGGGAACTGAGGGTGGCTCTTGGGGAAGGGAGCCTGGACCCCCATTAAGTGGAGTTGTAGGAGGAACTCGACAGGGAGGACGGGCAGAGGGGGGCCCTGGGGACACAGTGTGGAACATTTGGGGGCTCGCTCCCTCTCCTGCAATAAATGAGAAATGAAGGGTCAGCCTGTGGATCCCCTTCCAAGAACTATTTTTCTTTTCTTTTTCTTTCTTTTTTTTTTTTGCAGTATAGGGGATTGAACTCGGGGGCCTTCTACCTCTGAGCTACATCCCCAGCCCTATTTTATTTTTTTATTTTGAAATAGGGTCTCACTAAGTTGCAGAGGGCCTCACTAAATAGCTGAGGCTGACTGTGAACCTGCAATCCTCCTGTCTCAGCCTCCCAAGTACTGGGATTAGAGGCCTGTACCACCACACCCAGCTAAGAACTTTCTTTTATATTCTCCAGTCCCATCTTCCACCAGTTCGCAACCTCCCCAGCCCCTCCTCTCACCAAGCAGTTCTCCACCCAACTCCACCCTCCCCTTACTCCCTCTCACAGAACTCTTCCCACCATCCACCTTCCCTGATCTTCTATAAAGTGGCAGAAGACTCACCAGGAGAAGAGTGTGAGCAGGTGGTCTCCATGCTGCGGTACAGAGTTGCCATGGCAACAGCTTTCCGACGGTGGTTGCACAGCTTGGTCATGTCCTCCTCTGATGCTGGCCCCACCCCAGCCCCACCCGGGGTCACCGGGGCCAAAGGGTCAAAGTTGAAAACCTGTAAAGTAGAAGGCACAGACAGGGACCCTGAGGGAGTGGAATATGCCTGAAGGGGTGAGAAGGGCTACCATGGTCAGAGACTTGCATAAAGTCTTTTGACTTATCCCTGTATTCCCTGGCACCCCTCACAACTCTGACCTTGGGGACATTGAGTGGACACTCCAGACCGCACTTGCAGGTCCCATCGCTGAGGAGGTAGCTCCGGGTTTGCTCCAAGGAAGACAGCTCTGTGCCACTTGGGCTGGGAGTAGACAGGGTCAGAGAGAATATGGGGTTAGGTGACAGTGAATCAGGTGATGCTCACTTAAAGACAGTTCCTAAAGTTGGAAGACCTTCCCAGGAGGGCAGAGTATAAAGGATGTGGAAAGAGACAGAAAGAGGGACAATGGATTCAAAGGCCCAGAGATAGAGCAAAAAGGCTGAGGAAGGAGGAGGAATGGAGGAGAGTACTAGGGTACCAGAGATCAGAGCTTTGAAGGAAGTGGTGGGAGAAAGAAAACCCAGGCAGCCAGGCTGACAGAACTTAAGGAATTTTGAAGATCCATACCTGATATAGAGCACAGCACCCTCTCGCACACAGCGCTGCCAGCCGATGGGGACAGATGTGGCCACAGGGCCCCCAGCTCTGTCTGTTCCACTGCTCTCATTGCCCCCATTCATTGTGTGTAATCAGCTCCCGCGTGCCTGATAACATAGACATCCACGTGGACATTAGGAGGATTAAACTGGGCTAGGTACCTGAGGGAGGACTCCAGTAAGGCAAAGGTTGCAGGGAGACCCAAGGAAACTCAGGGGAAGCTGCAGAGTTGCAAGGGGAGCCCCTCAGAGAGCTGGGAGGATGAATGGGGAAGAATCTTCTGCCATAACACTGTAGCTACCTGAACATCTCTGCAAACATTGTGGGGTCCAGTCCAAAGCCGGGCCGCCAGCTTAGCCCACACCTGCAACACAAGGAGAGAGAAGGGACTGTCAGGAATCTGCCCAACTCAAGAGAATAAATACCACAGCCCAGGTCACTCTCAGGGAAGATCCTTAATAATGCCAGATAAGTGCCTATAAAGATCTCGGTCCACAAACATCCTTCCCAAGCCTCATCCCTAGAGACCAAAGGGTAAGTGCCTCAACTCCAAGTCACTAAGCCCAATTTCTACACATATGAAGGGCCAGGCCCCTTTGTCCCATGAGGGACACTTCTGTGTATGTAATGTGGGCAAATTCCCGTAATGCCAGGCCACTAGGAAGTTTCCCAGAGTGTCTGGCTCCTGTTGCTCTCTCCCCTAGGAAGATCATATAAAAAGTACAGATTGCCCCACAGGTCACCAGGCAATTGCCCAACTGCCTGCTGGGGTGGTACAAGCAGAAATTCCCCCATTCCCTCTCCATCAGACAATCACTGATCTAGTTCATTTGGGGCTTGAGAGAAGTTAGAATCACAGCTGTTTTTTCCTCAGGATCCTAAGAAGCTCCTAATTCTCCCTCAAGCCTAAGACAAGGGGATTCAGAACCTCCTGTGCCACTGGCTTCCAATTAGCTCCAAGAGACAGTCTCCTCTGATACGTGGGGATGCCCCTCAAACCTAGAAGTAACCTCCCCAACCTCACCATCGCTCCCACCCCACACTGATGGCTTCCAAACTTTCCCTCTCATAACAAGGCGCCCTGTCACCCAGACTGCTTCCCTCAGCTCGAGGAGGAGGGGAAGGCGCACGAAGTAGGAAGGAACTTGGGGAGAGGGCGGGCGGAGGGTGGGCGAAGCACTGAAGGGAGGGAGGTAAGGGAGGCAGGAGGCAGGCAGTGAGAGGGAGGGACGGCGGGGGCAGGTGAGGGCGGAGGAGTGGGGATGGGGCCGGGGAAAGGGGCCGAGAGGACGCGGAGGGGCAGAGGGTAGGGACAGGAGAGGAGAGGGGAGGGGAGGGGGAGGGGCGGTGGGGGGGCCGGGCTCCGCACTCACCGCGGCCCATGGTTCGGCCGGCCCCGCCCTGCGCAGTCGCGGCCCAGAGGGTGAGTGGGAGGGGGTGGGAGGAGGGTCGGTGGAGCCCGAGCCTCCGGTACGGCCCCGGCCGGTCCTAGCAGGAAGCGCCGCCGCGGCCGCCGATCACCGAGCGGCCTCCCGCGCATGCGCCATGGGGGCCAGGGGCAGCCCTGGGGATTCCGTTCCCAGAAGGCACCGCGCAGGCTGCCGCCGCCGCCGCCGTCGCTGCCGCCGCCACCGCCGCAGCCACCGCCGCCGCCGCTGCCCGGACGGGAGAGGGGCGGGGCCGGGCCCCCGCCCAGCGGACCGCCGCGAGCCAACAGGAGGGGCCGCAGTGCGCATGCGGGAGCGCGCCTGCCCCTCCCCCACATCCCCCCATTAATCCCCAAGAGAACAAACACCCCACGCGGCCCCCCCGCCCTCCGCGGAAGGATCAGCGCCTCTTCCCAGGCCACTAGTGGCCAATCCCGGCCTTCCCCGGGAGGGGCCCCTTCCAAAGCCACAATCTGTTGGGGGAGCCAGGAATGCCAGGTCCGGGAGGGGCCAGCCCCAAAAGATGAAAGTCGCGACTTGCCCTGCCCCGCCCCATAGGCTTCCCGAGTAGTGTGCTGGGACTTGACCCGCCTCCCCAGGTCAACATGTCTCAACACGACCTCGGCCTGTCAAGTCACATGACCTCTGCCTGTCACTGACAACCTGGTCTGTCTCTAGGCCAGGAGAGACCATCTGGTCCAACCCACCCCCACCTCCATTTACTGAAGGGGAAATGGAGGTCTGGAGCAACGGAGCAGCCTGGTCAAGGACCTGTCACAGCCGCACCATCCAGCCACCACCGGTCTTGGGACAGTTTCTACTTAAACTCTGGCTGCCCCCATGAGGGTATGACAAAGATACTTCAAAGGTCACCACATGGCCTCTGTTTTCATGGCACAAGAAAAACATTCTGCATTCGGCACGGTGCTTTTTACTTTTCAAGTTGTCTCCAAGTTCATAGTTCTCTCATTTTACCTTTACAACTCGTCATCTTTAATTTACAAACGAGGCCAGGAGGATCCCTGGCCGAGTGAGGGGGAGCAGAGGCTAGAATCCAGCAACACAGCCCAGAGGAGTCGTGCGCTCAAGTGCACGCACGTCCTAGGCAACGAGGCTCCACAGCGCAGGTCACGACCCCAGACACCTAGGAGGCTGGAGGCCGCAGCCCAGCCCCTCAGCAGGGAGTCACGGGACTTGTTATCTGGGACAATGAAAAGGGAGGGTCTTGGTCTTTGGTGAAGGGCACAAGAGCACCACGGCGTGGGGGGAGCGGGGAAAACAGAATCGGATCCACTGAGCTAAAAAGCATTAACTCTGGCATATCGACGGCGAATCAGAAACTACAAGATAAAAGGCAAGGGTGCTCTTCCGAGAGAAGTGAAAAGGGACTACCAAGGAGATTCCAGTACCTTGGTCTCTTTGGGGGAGCGTTAGGAGGGTAAAAGAGGAGACCCCTTTAAGAAGACTCGAGAAGATGTCAATCCAGGTGGACGGATGCAAACTTTAAAGGGAGAGAAGTTGTGGGGCCTGTATGCGCTTTAGCTGGGAGGTGCCAAGGAAAATGGGAGTCCTTTATGGAGGACGTAAAATGGGGGTAATGCTAAGTGGGCGGAACAGAAGCTCCTGGAGGAGACGAGCTGCAGTGAAGCTCCACAAGGCAGCCTAGGGGCTGCCACGGTTGATAGCCGTTGCGGCCGTTGGGTGTCGGGAGCTGGCGCCCCGCCTTCTCTCCCCCACCCCCGTACCTCCCACCACCCTCGTTGTCCCTT
>PVJS01056896.1:0-12209 GCA_004027185.1 Glis glis | reverse complement strand
TCCTCCTCCTCCTCCTCCTCCTCCTCCTCCTCCTCCTCTTCCTTCTTCGTTTGGTACTGGGGATTGAACCCAGGGGCATTTTACCTCTGAGCTACACCCTCAGACCTATTTTATTTTTTACTTGGAAACAGGATCTTGCTAAGTTTGCTGAGGGCCTCACTGAGTTGCTGAGGCTGGCTTTGAACTTGCGATCTTCCTGTCTCAGCCTCCCAAGTACTGGGATTACAGGTGTGTGCCACCATGCCTAAGTGTATGTTGGTATGTTTCCTTTTTATTTTTCTTTCTTTCTTTTTTTCAGTACTAGGGATGAAATGCAGAGTGTCACACATGCTAGGCAAGCGCTCTACCACTGAGCTACATCCCCAGTGTACATTGTTCTCTCAAAGAACACTCCAGGAATTTCTATAGACACAGAGGTGAAGGACCCTGACTATCTGCAGGAAGCCCTCAGCCCAGTAGGGGGACAGGCAAGCATATGCAGGGAACTGTGGGACACTGGGCTGAGGTGGGGCCGCTTGCAGGGATCCTCAGCCCAGGTGACCCCATGTGCTCCTGGACGGAACTGCAGACCCTGTGGGGCAGGGGCCTTACCTAATTCTCTTCATATCCCCCATCATTGTGGTGGGGTTTTCTTCCCCTGCAGTTTAATTTTTTAGACAGCATTTTAAAATCTAATGATTAAAAATACATATTATAGAAAATGTGGAAAAATAGCTACACCCGAAAAAGAACATCCTCATCTTCCTGCCACCACTACCCAAATTTAACTAATATGAACACTTGGGTGCATACACTTTCCAATTTCTTTTCTCCATGCATATTTTTCCCATGCACCAAAAATGGGCTGTCCTCTAATTATTTTTAATTTGCTTTTCCTCTTCACCTAACTTAGGGCCCGGCATGGTGGCATACACCTGTGATCCTAGGGCTTGGGAGACTGAGACAGGAGGATGGCAGGTTTGAGGCCAGCCTCATCAACTTAGTGAAACCCTGTTTCCAAATAAAATAAATAAAAAGGGCTGGGGGTGTAGCTTGGAGGTAGAATGCCCCTGGGATCAACCCCCAGTAGAGAGAGAGAGAGAGAGAGAGAGAGAGAGAGTATCCTGGGTTAGGGTTGTAGCTCAGTGTAGAACTCTTGCCTAGCATTTGCCAGTCCCTGGGTTCAATCCCCAGCACTGAAAAAGATAAAAAAGTAAAGAGAGAGAGAGCAAGAGAGAGAGAATTTGCCATTCATGTTCCTTGTCCATTTTTCTACTTAGTATTTTTCTTTTTTAAAAATACTTTTATTGGTACATTGTAATCTCACATCATTATGTAATTTAGAGAGCTAGGGACATATAGCACACAGTACTTGGTGAGCTCTGCCTCCCCCCCCACTCCCTGCCCTTCCCCATACATGATATTGAGATTGGCATTAGTAATTCTATTGATTAAGAAAATAGATTAATAACAGCTAACATTTATTGAGTAGCTATATGCAGGCTCTGTTCTAAACCCTTTACTGCTTAATTTCCTTTATTCCTTCTAACAACCTCATGAGGTACGTGCAATTATCTTACAGATTTATAAATGACTTCAAATGTTAAGTAAGGACAGTAACCCTTTGTTTATATATATTACATTTTTTCAACATGTTGATTAAAATTTTTATCAACAGAAGTCTGAAGGTTTTATGAAGTCAGATTTCACTTTTGCCTTTGCATATATGTATAAAAAGGTATTTTCTTCTATTGAAATCAAAAAATATTAATGTATCTTTTCATTCTTTCCTGTTTTAATTTTTTTTGTGTGTGTGTGGTACTGAGGTTTTAAACCAGGGGCATTCTACCTCTGAGCTACACACCCAGCCTTATTTTATTCCTTATTTTGAAACAGGTCTCACTAAGTTGTGAAAGGGCCTCACTAAGTAGCTGAGGCTGGCCGTGAACCTGCCATCCTCCTATCTCAGCCTCCCAAGTATTGGGATTACAAGTGTGCGCCACCAATCTTGGCTATGTTTTAATTTTTAACATTTAACTTAACATCAAAAGTTAGTGCCGGTCATGGTAATGCATGCCTGTAATCCCAGTACTTGGGAGGCTGAGACAGGAGGATCACAGGTTTGAAACCAGCCTCAGCAACTTAGTGAGACCCTGTTTCAAAATAAAAAATAGAAAGGACTGGGGGTATAGCTCGGAAGTAGAAGGACCCTCAGTTCAATCCCTAGTACCAAAATCAAACAAGCCCCAAACAAAAGTTAGGATTTAAATATCTAATCCTTTTAGAATTTATTTTGATTATGGTATGAGTAAGAGTTTCAACATCATTTTTGCCTCAAATGGATTGCCAATCACTTCCAAGCCATTTATGAAACAATCAATCCTTTCTCTTCTGTTTTGAAATGGCTACTTTTTCACATACTGAGTCTTTTAATCTGTCTCAAATCTTTCTATTCTGTTTTGATAATATGTCTACATCTTCTCTCACCAGTACCACATGCTTAAATTTTTGTAGTGTCACAACATGTATTAGTATCTGAAATAAAACTGCCCATTTGACCTCCCCCTCTTATCAGTCCTCTTTTACAAAATTTTCTTGAATATTCTTTGTGGGTTTCTTTCTAGAGTGCACTTTGGAATCACTTAAGTTCCAGTAAAAGTCTTTTTTTTTAATCAGTAAGAAGCACACGTGAAAATTAATTTAGGGAGTGTTGATTTATGAATTTATGATATATATCTCTGTGTATTCAAGTCTTTCATATTCTCTGTGAAGTTTTTTATTGAAATTCTTCACATTTATTGGGTAATTTTTTATCAATATTTTATATCCCTTATTAATATAAAATACAAATGGTTTACCATATTTTCTGAACCCCAACCCAACACCAACAGTAATCATTTTTTGTGCTTTTAAATATTTAGGGCATTGGTGTGCTGAAATATGGGAATTTCAGAGCATTTCTGTGGTTAAGAGGACAAGATAGGATGTTTAAAATGGAAATAGTATGGTGACAAATTTCAAAGGTACAATCTCCAAGCCCAAAGTGCTCAATACACTGCCCTGTGACATGGCGAACGCTCGATATTCATGAATGGCTTCCCATTGTTGTATAGTCAGATGCTCTGAGTCCAATGCTGGCAAATCCAAAGTAGGGATTAAAGGCAGCAACTCAAGGGCTAGTGGTGTAGCTGAGTGGTAGTGGACTTGTCTAGCGTGTGTGAGGCCCTGGGTTCAAACCCCAGTACCACGAAGCAATCAATAAAACAACAAAAAAAAAGCAGTGATTCAAGTTGGTATGAATACCAGGCTCTTTAAAAAAAATTTTTTTTTTTTTTGCAGTACTGGGGATTGAACCCAGGGGCATTCTACCTCCAAGCTACACCCCCAGCCCTATTTTTTATTCTTCATTTTGAAATAGGGTCTCACTAAATTGCAAAGGGCCTCAGTAAGTAGCTGAGGCTGGCCGCGAACCTGTGATCCTCCTGTCTCAGCCTCCCAAGTGCTGAGATTATAAGCGTGTGCCACTACACCTGGCTAAAAAAAAAATTTTAAATATACTTTTATTGGTACATTGTAGTCTCGCATCATAATGTAATTCAGAGTGACGGGGACATACATGCACACAGCACTTGGAATACCAGGCTCTTTAGCATATAGATTCACATGGTTCCCTTGGCAATTCTCAAATGGTATGTGTGCGTGTGTGTGCATGTGCATGTGTGCGTGTGCATGTGCGTGCGTGCGTGCGTGTGTGTGTGTGTGTGTGTGTGTTGTGTATGTGAGGGAGAAAGAGATACATTTTTCCACTGAGTTTTGAGTTTGAGTCCCTTGACGGCAGGAATTTAATCCCAGCCTTCTATGGAATCCCCCCCATGCCTAGCAGGGAGCTGAGCTTAGTGGAGATGCTCGGTAAATCTTGGTTGAGTTGAATGCAACTGTCTCTTGCTATTATAACTATCAACACTATGGTAGGAAGCTGCTGAGAAGGTTTGTGCTGGCCTGGGGGAGAGGTCATGCCGGCCACAACAGCCCTGTCCTCTGTCTGATGCTGCCTAAGGAGCCATTCTTGCCATGGACCAAGGACCAGCTATGTAGGAATGGTAGCGCCCATATGGTTAAAGCCCAAAGGGGTCTAGGTGGTCATGCAGCCAGCTCTTCATTGTACCTGGGAGGGCGCTGAGGCCCAGAGAGATGAGTAAGTTGGCTCAGTCAGTAGACTTCTGGTGACAAGTTCAGTGTAACTCTGAGGGCCCTGTGGTGGCCTTTGAGCAGAGCTTGGAAACAAACTGGAGAGGACTTGGGGAGGCTATTTCAGGAAAGGGATGGTGAGGGAGGAGGCGTGGAGGTGGGAGGGAGTTGCTGACGGTGAGCAGTTGTAGGCGGCAGTTGGTGTGTGATTGTTAGAGGGGCGGCCAGCAGACCGCTGCAGGAGCCATGCCTTCAGAAGGACAGGGGGTAGGCGGCCTTGCTATTGTCCAAGGGAGGGATGGCGCCGTGCATTGTGGTGGCCTGCCTAGGAGTTGGAGCCATGAAAGGTCAGAGGGAGCACCTTGGCTCGGGTGGTGGCCGGGAAGGGCTGATGCCAAGAGGCACCGAGGCGTGCCAGGTACAGAGCCAGATGCGCACCAGTGCAGGAGGGAGGCGGGTGGAGCCTTCTCCAGGGGCTGGGAAACTGGGGCAAGTGCCCAGGGACAACTAGGAAACAAGACAGTGTGGAATCAGGTGCTAAATTGTGCGGCACAGACTGAGCAGGGAGTGGGAGACTGGAGAAGGGCGGGGTCTTGGAGTCATGGGACGGCATCCTGAACGAGGGGGTTTCTGAGCTGAACTTTAAAAAAAAAGAGCAGCATTCAGAGAGAAGGGATTCTAGGCATATTATTTGCATTTTTAAATTTTCTGTCTTAAGCTGGGCGTGGTGGCGCATGCTTGTAATCCCAGTACTCAGGAGGCTGAGACTGGAGGATCCGGGTTTGCGGCTTGCCACAGCTACTTAGTGAGACCCTCTGCAACTTAGTGAGACCCTGTTTCAAAATAAAGAATAAAAAATAGGGCTGGGGGTATAGCCCGGGGGTAGAATGCCCCTGGGTTCAATCCTCAGTACCGCCAAAAAATAATTATAAATAAATTTTATGTTTTATGATGCTTTGATGACCTGAAGCCTGCTAATTCTGGACAGCCTGCCCTTCCAGGACTAGCTAATTCCTAGAGACAGTAAACTCACCTGCGACCATACCTTCCACGTACACACCCACCAATCCAGAGCCTGTCGCCCCAAAATCCCCATCTAACTCTCACACTCCAAGCTGGTATTCATCCCCTGCCCTAAATTGCCCCAGGACCGGCACCAGCCAGCTAGAGACCACCACTATAGCCCAGTGCCCACTGCCATTATGCCAGCCAGCCAAGTCTGAGTTTATCTGAACTCTCTTGCCCTGCCTACAGTTCCTTGCTGCAAAGACCACAGCAAAGGTTCCAGGCCATGACCTCTTACCCCTCTGCCTCCCCACCCACCCTGGTGCTCTCCCGTGTGCCCTGTGTGGGGTGATGCAGAAGGCCCCCTTCTCTTGGAACTGTGAGTGATAAAACTTTCAATGGCAGTGACCCCACTGTGTCATTACTCAGTCGTACTTATACATTAAAACCTGGGTACCATGAAGACACTAGGGTAGGGAGCAGCTGAACGTTTGGGGACTGTTGCTCTAGAGGAAGGAGCCAACTTTGTAGGGAGATAAGCTAAGGTACAGTCCCCCTCTTTCCTTTGGCTCTCCATCACCCAGGGACTTGCTGCTCTGTTCTTGGAGCAGTCCGGCCAACATCCCCATATTGTTTACTTCTGCTTTGGGGCTCAAGTGAGCCCTAGACCTCTCCCCCTGTGAGTAGCCCTTTCAGGCAGACCTGCAATTACATTCTCCTGCTTTTCCTGCTATTAAGGAATTGTAGGCACCTCTAACGCCAGTGGAGAAGATAATTTGGGAGCTGGGGATGGGCGGGTTGGGAGAATTTTTCTGGGATTTCTGAAATTGCAGCCTTTGGTAGGGGCCAGGTGAAGCTCACAAAAGGCTAGATTTCGATTTTGCAAGGGAGAGGAGGTGTGAACTTTCCCTTTCTTCTTCATTGCTGTTGGACCCTAAAGATGCTTCCTATGTCTCAGTGTCCTGGGGGACTTGATTAATCACGCAGTGACCATCCTGGGCCTGCTAACCATGGGCTGCGTGTTGACTTCTCTTGTTCACAAAGGTCCTGGCAATGAGCAGAAAGAACAGTACAGTTTGGGCATGGTGGTGCACACCTGTAATCCCAGGACTTGGGAGGCTGGGACAGGACGATCGCAAGTTCAAGGCTAGCCTGGGCAACTTAGAGAGACCCTGTCTCAATATAAAACAAAAAGGTCTGGGAATGTAGCTCAGTGGTACAATACTCCTAGGTTTGATACTCAGTGCCAAGAAGAAAGAAAGAAGGGAGGGAGGGAGGGAGGAAGGAAGGAAGGGTGGCAGGACTAAAAGTTGGAATGCCTCAACTCTGGTTCACACTCTGCACAGGGTCACCCGGGCCTTGGTGTCTTCGTCTAGCAAATGGACATAGGACCAGATGAAGCCGAGGCCCTTTTGCTCTGGAGATGTAGACATCTGTGAAGCAGGGAAGAGTCCCTCTGCGGTGCCGGCAGCCCTGTCCCGGCTTCAGGTGTGTATTCTGACCTTTTGCTCTTCTTAGCAAAGGAAAATACCCCCCACCCGGCTTCGAGCCCTCCCGGGGTGCACAGTCTTTGGGCAGACTGGTTCGGCCTGTCTCCTTGCTCCAACTATCTGGGCAGGTAGAAGACATGTGGCAGAAAGGCCCTGGGGTGACGTGTCAGGTTTATTCCCTGAAGGGGAGTCTCACTGGGGCAGGTGGAGTGTCCTGCCCGAGGAGGGGCTGCAGAGGTCAGCAGACGTGCTTCCTGGAGCCCATGCGGGCTGCTCGAGGATCTTGAGGGAGAATACCGGTTTCTTTTCACATTTACCTTTCATAACCTAGGAACAGTCCAGTGTTGGGCCGCCTTCGTCTTAAGAGATGAACATCTACCCCCTTTCTTGTCACTCTCCTTCCTGCCTATCACAGTTCTCCCCTCCTCCAAAGCCCCGCCCAACTCCACCTCTCCGGCGCCCTCCCAGTCCCTGGGGCCCTCCCGGCTCAGTCCCAACCTTCCTCACCAGACCCAGCAGAGCACAGAGTGCAGACCTGTTGACCCAGCACATCACGCTGTGCCTGAGAGAAGAGAGCCTGCTCCTCACCCCAGAGAGGAGGCGGGTCACCTCCACATATATGATCTCACTGGAACCTCAGCCCTAGGTGTCGGTACAGATGGGCTCAGGAAGGGACATAACTGCTCAGAACCATGGAGCGGCCATGTGGACACAGGTCCACCTGGTATCAGTACCCCTGTTTCTACCACTGCACTGTACTGCCGCCTGGAGCAGAGGGCCCTGCATACTTACTGGCTGCCCAGGAAATACCCAGGTCTTCAGGGAGGCACCTGTTTCTGATGTGTGGCAGACAGGAGGGCACATGCAGGGACCGGAAACAGCACTGGGAGAGAGTTTAGGGGTGGTGGCAGGGCTGGTGGCCCCTGCAACCTTGAGGCCGTTCCAGGGAAATGGAGGTTTCTTAGGGGGGATGTGTATTTCTTAGGGGAAAGGCAGAACCTGAGTTTACCTCCTGGGAAATGGTTTTGCAGAAGCACATGTAAATGGGCGTCCACACACATGCAGTGCACACACACACACACACACACACACGCACACGCACATGCACATGCACACATGCACACATGCTTCTGTACCCAGAGCCACGGCAGCATGGCTCCCAGCCACCTTGGCCCTCCCCCACCCCCAAACCCTGCTTTCCCTCCTACCCTATCTGTGCAATCTTGTGAAAACTCCACCACTCTTAAGGTTAATAAGGCTCATTTGCTTAAGATAGCACCTGTTTCTATGGTGACTCCTGCCACCCAGAATCTGTTCATCAACTCAGACAAGAAAACAGTGACTTCCACCCTCTTTGAAAGGAAAAAGCTAATTCTTAGCCAAAGGCGTGACAGGCCAGCAGCCCAAGGAGCTCTGGGCATCTGTCCTTCCACCCGGGTTAAGTCCTTCCCTCCCACCCCTAACCGGGACCCAAGAGTCTGCAGATTCCTCCCGAGATCTCAGGACCTGCTTCTTCTTCCTCATCCCTAGGAAGCAACAGCGCCTGCTGCAGGAGGGCATGCTTTCTCAGCACTCCAGGCCACTGGCTCTTCGCCCTGCAGCCTCTGATCCATCCACACCAGCTCCACCATGCTCTTCCCAGGCAGAGGCTGATAGGAGAGCCCCTGGAGGCCCCCAGCCTCCCCCAGCCCTGCTGCCCCATGCAATGCTGTCTCTCACCCTGACCATCTGGATTCCTGCAGCCGCCTCTACCATGCCTCCTGCTGTGGGCCTTGTCCTCCCCAGGTGTATGCAGGAGGCTGCTGGCTTAGTCCTCCTGAAACCCGAGCCTCGCCCCTGCTCAGTGGCCCACTCTGGTCCCCGGAGGTCTGTGGTTGAGGTTTGCAACACTGACCTGACGCTAGTCCCAACTGTGGGTTGCAAATCATTGGGGAAGTAGGTTCCCAGGCAGGTGTGACTAATAATAAAGCTCCAGTGAGCGATTTACCTTTTAAAATAAATGAGAGCCGCTTCCACAGTCTCTCTCTCTAGTAACGCTGCTCTCACTGGTGTTCCGACACGCTTTGTTGGCGGGGAGAGCGTGTTCGGGGACTTGCACGGAATTTCGAGCTTGTTTTATGTGTTCTGAGGCCCAGGGGAGCCGGCTATGCTTACGAGCAACCTTTTGGCAGAAAGAAAGGTTGAGGGCTGCTAAGGAGAGGATCAGGGAAGGAATCATAGACTGTTGGAGTTCAGTGCTATCGCCAAAGCCCACCTAACTGTCTGGGTTTGCAGGGGCAGAGAGACGGGGCAGCATCACCCAGCTGACATGGGCCGAGCAGACAAATCTTCTGAATCCTGATCCCAAGCTCTTTCTGAAGTATCATCCTGTCCCCGGCCAGACAGAGCCGACTGCCTGTGGCCTCCAAGGCCCAGAACAGTTCTAGCCTCGCTGCCTCTCTTAGGAGGCTCCTCCCAGGATGGTGCTCCACTCTAGGAGGGCTGGCATCTGGCTCATTTATAAAGTCCCAGCATCTAAGAGCCAGTCTAGACCCGTGCCCAACCCCTAGCAGACAGCATCTCCTTGGACAACTCCAGAGACAGCCCCCCGGCACGCACACCCAGAGGAGACCGCAGCTCAATGGCTGGAAATAGCATGTACATATTGCAAAGCCAGTCTCCTGCCTCAGCCTCTCCTCAGCATCTCCCTTCAGTCTCCACTTGGAGATCCAAAAAGCATGTGATTGTTAATGTATTGGGGTCACAACTTTAGATGCCCTTGTCTCTCATCCTGCCCATATTCTCCTGTCCCCATCCCAGTCAATAGCACCCAAATCCTTCTGACCATCCTTCGCCCACCATGTCTAATCCATCCGCAGGTCCCATCAGCTCCTAACCTCATGACAGGTTCTGAAGCTGTGCCTTGGTGCAGGCCACCATCATCCCTCCCCCAAAGAGCAACCATGGCCTCTTATGGCTGCCTGCTGCTACCATTCTATGTAGCACCTCTAAGCTACACCCCCAGCCCATTTTTACCTTTTATATTTTGAAACAGGGTCTTGCTAAGTTGCTGAGGTTGGCCTTGAACCTGTGATCCTCCTATCTCAGCCTCCTAAGTACTGGCATTACAGGAATGCACCATCGTGCCTGGCTCAGACAGATGGTTTTAAAAAGGCAAGGTAGTCTTTAACCCCTGGCTAAAGTCCTCCAGTAGTCCACATGTGAAACTCCCTGGCCCTCTATGGTTAATTCTCAACCCAGGTGCACCCCCCCTTTCTTTTTATCATGGTAAAGACACTTTACATGAGATCTACCCCCTTAAGTGTTTGAGTTGACAAAACAATATTGCTAACCACGGGCACAATGTCACACATCAGATCTCTAGAACTTTATCCTCTTGCATTACTAAAACTTTAGACCCATTAAATAGCAACACCCCACTTCTCCCTCCCCCACCCCGAGGCACATTGCCCTCACCTGGTGGATGCCCGGGCTCCACCCCTGGAGACTCAGGTTGAACTGGTCTGGGTGAGGCTTTCTGGGTGACCCTAATGAACTGTCAGGGTTGAAGCCTCTGTCCTTCACTGCTTGCACTGCTGTCTCGCTGACCACACTTCCCCCTGGACCCCTTGGCTCTGGCCACCCGGGGCACCTTCTGTTTTGGAGCACACCCCACTCCTCCTGCCCTTCCCTCTGCCTAGTTGTCCTGGTGAGTTTCCAACTCCTGGTGGAGTTCACAGGTCTCCACCTCTGGGGAGCCTTCCTGTGCATCCTCCTCCTCATCTCTCATGGGTCTTGGGACTTCACTCCATCCCAACACCCCTAATCTCCACTCTAGTCGTTTGTTTTCTTCTCTGATCCCCTTACCAGACAGGGAGCTCCTTAACAGAAGGCATCTGATCATATAAATTTCTGGTCTGCAGTGACTGAATGAAACCTACCACCCAAGATGTGCTGAGTGCATGCTGAATGAATGAATGAATGAATGAATGAAGGTGATCTGACCAATACAGAGAAAGGCAAGTTAGGACTCTTCAATGATCTAAAGCCTCTACTTCTAATGATGTGGCCCAAGATTATATTAACTGTCTTAACTTCTGCCTTATGGTGTGACATTCTATTATTAGCTTAAAATTTGGATTTAAATTAGCTTAAGAATTAACAAAAACTCTTCTTGATCTTTTCCCTTCATGAACCTCTGACATGCCAGCTCTTCCCATTCTGCGTGCATGCAATTGATTTGAAAACTAAATATAGAGCTTTAGATTAATCCCTATTAAATTTAATTTTTGCTGTGCAGGCCCATCCTTCCGATTTACCAAAATTAACTGTTTTGTGTTACCCAATCATATTAACTATTTCTTGAAATTTTATGTGATCTAAAAATTTGGTGAGCATGCTATATATAAAAATATTGAACAAGGAGAGGCTCATGCAAGAATCTTGTGGCTCGTCACCAGCGACCAACTTTAAGACTGATACTAATCCATTTGTCAGTACTCTTTGGGACTATTGTTAACAAGCCTTCACTGAAGCCAAGTCGCTCCCCTTTCCCCCCAAGTCCCAAGATTGACATGGTCAAATGCCTAGCTCAGTCAGCTGCGCTGTGCTTGCTTATAGCTGTTTCTGGGTACAAGAATCAGTGCATGTACCAACAAAGAAATTCGAGTGGTCAGGAGTGACTAGTTTTGGGTGAGCCTATACAGGCTCCTAATGTTCACTGTTTTTCATTTCTGTGGTCTCAGATCATCTGCTTATTAAACTGCTTTTTAAATCTTGATGACGCTTGATGTTACACTCACCAGTCTCAATTCAGAAATCCACATTTTCCTTTCCCTTATCTGGAAATGATTTTGCGATCATAAATCTAAGGTCTTTCTGAACCTTGAAGGTATAATTTGGCTAGAGATCTTGACCTGTTTAAAGCCACCACGTGTTTGCAGATTGCAGAAGGACCTTTAGGAAGAGGGGGCAAAGTAGTAATGGTCCACGCAGACCTGTGACAACGCAGAAGGTTTGAGACACCACAAGCAGATCAACAGGAGGAGACTATGGGGTGCTAGAGGAGGGCAGCCGGGGGCCAGAGCCTCAAAGGCCTTGAATAACATGCTGGGGAGACAGGATGCTGTCCTGGGAGACTGGGGAGTCACTTCTGGGCTTCCAATAGGAAAGTAATATAATCATATTTAGATTTTAGAAAAATCATGCCCTGAAGGAAAGACCAATACTTTCATAGGTGAGATTATAGGAGGAAACCAGTTAGCTGACTCTTGCAATCATGATCTAGAGACAATCGATAAGGGCCTCAATTAACTCGGCCATCTTGGTGTTTCATTCTATGTTTATGATTCTTTTTTCTATCTCATCAGACATTGAGCTTTTAGTTATGCTGCTCCCTTCCTGAAAGGCAGTCTTCTGTATTCTTTGGCCTTTTCGGGCTTGCTCACAATTCCAGTCAATTTCTATCTTCACCATGAAGTCACCACACTGATGCCACTTCCATCTATGAATACATCCACCCACCCAACCTTCATCCATCCATCCATCCATCCATCCATCCACCCACCC
>PVJS01056895.1:0-12210 GCA_004027185.1 Glis glis | reverse complement strand
AAAAAAAATAAAATAAAATAAAAAACACAATGATAGCCAGGCATAGTGGCACACGCCTATAATCCCAGTTCTTGGGAGACTGAGACAGGAGGATCACAGATTCAAGGACAGTCTCAGCAACATAGTGAGACCCTATTTCCAAACAAAAAATAAAAAGGACTGGGGGTATAGCCTGGAGGTAGAATGTCCCTGGGTTCAATCTCCAGTAACACACACACACACACACACACACACACACATACACACACACACACACACACACACACCACAATGGATAGCATTATTGTCAAATTAGACACTGCAGAAGAAAATGTTAGTGAACCTGAAAACAACTGAATAGAAATAATCCAAAATGAAGCAACAAGAAAAAAGTGATTTTTTTTAACTGAGCATAGTACATGTATGGAAATGCCATAGTGAAATCCATTAGTTTGTCCAATTAATATGTTGATAATTAAAACAAATACATAAAGCCGGGCGTGGTGGTGCACGCTTGTAATCCCAGTACTTTGGGAGGCGGAGACCGGAGGATCCGGGTTCACGGCCAGCCTCAGCTCTCTCTCTCTCTCTCTCTCTCTCCCTGTCTTTCTGTCTCTCTCTCTCTCTCCCTGTCTCTCTCTCTCTCTCTCTCTCTCTCTCTCTCTACCTAATGAGGCCCTCCGCAACTTCATGAGACCCGGTTTCAAAATAAAGTATAAAAAATAATAGGGCCGGGGGTGTAGTGCGGAGGTAGAACACCCCTGCGTTCAATCCCCGGTACCGCAAAAAAAAAAAATACATAAATGAACATAGCATCAGTGAGTTATGAAAAAGCATCAAGTAGAGTCCTTCAATGAGAGGAGAGTAAATAAAAATATGTGAAAAAATAATGCACAATTTTTTTCCAATCCTATACTTCAAAGGTAGAATGTCCTGGGTTCAATCCCCAGTACCAAAAAAACAAACAAAAAATTTTCTCCAGAAGATTGTATATGCTCTGAGTCTGCATCTAGTTTAAGGCACCATTTTTCCAATAGACAGGAATCCTGGGTCCAGAAATCAAAGGGTGGAAGTGGAAGTGGCAACATTCACTTATTAGTCCTAGTAATCTACTAGCAACATTTTTGCTTCCTGTTCCTGCAACCTTATGCTCTGCTGGCCTAGAGCATGGTTCCAGAGGAAGGAACCCACTAAGAGACACAACTACTCCACTGAACTGGAAGTTCAAACTGCCTCTCAGTCACTCTGGATTCCTCTTGCTTCTGAGTTAACAAAGAAAGAGTTACTGTGCTGGCCAAGATGATTGATCCTGACTACCAAGGGGAAATTGGACTAGTGCTCCACAGTGGAAGCAAAGAAGAATATGATTGAAATGCAAGAGATGCCCTATGGAGTCTCTTGGCATTACCAAACATTGTGATAAAGATCAGAGGAAAACTACAACAACCCAATCCAGACAGAACTACTAAATGACCCAGAATGAAGGTCAGGAATGAAGGTCTGGGTCACCCCACGAGGAAAAGAACCATGGCCAACTGAGGTGTTTGCTGGAGGCAAAAGGAATGCAGAATGGTTGTAAGTACCATCTATGACCATATGACTGGTTGCAAACATGAGGGCTAAAATTATCATGAGTATTTCCTCCTTATTTTGTTATGAATGTGTGTGTCTAAAATACATTTGTTTTCTTCTCTCTCTTAGTCCTTTCTCATGTAATACAAGATGAGTTAATTTTATATTATAGTATTTAAGAATTGTTAATTTTATATTCTAGCATTTAAGTTATGAGATGTCAGGAAAGAATACACATTACTCAGCGTTCACCTCTTCTTCTGGGGAACAGGTGAGTGTATTTTAGCTTGAATCATGCTAATTGTAATTAAGACCTTGCTATTACCAGTATTTGGAAATTAAGTATGACTTAAAGAGATTATTAAGGGTACCAAGTTAACAAAGGGTGGACTTGTGCTAATTAATTTTATGTGTCAACTTGCCTGGGCCATGGGAACACACCTTTGATCAAACATTATTATGGGTGTGACAGGGGGCTTTAGATGAGAATACCATTTGAATGTGAATGGACATTATCCAATCGACTGAAGGCCTGCATAGAACAAAAGGGCCAGCCCTCCTGCAAGTAAAGAGGAACTCTTTCTACCTGGCTGCCTTGAACTGGGTTTTTTTCAACCATCAGAAACACCTCCCCCCAGCGCTGGAGATGTGGGGCAGGTGAGCCCTTGACCCTGCCCCCAGAGAACCCCTCACCCCAGCACTGGGGACATGGGGAGGGAGAGCCCCCGGTCCCACCCCCAGAGACACCCCCCCGGCACTGGGGATGCAGGGCGGGTGATCCCTCAGCCCCCATCCCTGGGGAACCCCTCACCCCACGCTGGGGACGCAGGGTGGGTGAGCCCTTGGCCCCACTCCCAAAGAACCCCTCCCCCCAGCACTGGGGCGGGTGAGCCCTTGGCCCCACCCCCGGAGACACTCCCCCCCGGCACTGGGGACACGGGGCAGGAGAGCCCCTGGACCCGCCCCCGGAGACCCCCCTCCAGCGCTGGGGACGTGGGGTGGGAGAGCCCTGTGCCCTGCCCCTGGAGATACCCTGGTGCTGGGGATGCAGAGCGGGTGAGCCCTTGGCCCCGTCCCCAGAGAACCCCTCACCCCAGCACTGGGGACATGGGGAGGGGGGAGCCCCCAGCCCCGCTCCATTGTACCCCAGTGCTGAGGTAGGGGAGGATAAGCCACGACCCTGCACAGGAGGGACTACAGACAAAGAGAAAACCTCCGATGAGTGAAGAAGGTGAACTAACTGGGGAAGACAGGAGGGAAGGAGAGGGAAACAAATTGGTGCACAGGATGGACACACACAAAGATATCAAAGTCAACTACTATGCTGAAACAGGAAGGAGGGAGGGGGAGGCGGGGGGTTGGAATTGGGGAGGGCTAATTGACCAATGAGTGCATATATATGTCAACCACCCTGAAATCCTTCAAGATGTATGTTTGCAATGCACTAATGAAAAAAATTATATATATAAAAAAAGAAATCAATAAATGTTAGCTGGTATTACTTTATGATTTTATGCTTTCATTAAAAAATGTTAACTCTCACCGGGCGTGGTGGCGCACGCTTGTAATCCCAGTACTTTGGGAGGCGGAGACCGGAGGATCTGGGTTCGTGGCCAGCCTCAGCTCTCTCTCTCTCTCTCTCTCTCTCTCTCTCTCTACCTAGTGAGGCCCTCCACAACTTCGTGAGACCCGGTTTCAAAATAAAGTATAAAAAAATAGGGCCAGGGGTGTAGCGCAGAGGTAGAACTCCCGTGGGTTCAATCCCCGGTACCGAAAAAAAAAAAATAAAAAATGTTAACTCTAAAAAAAAAAAAAAAACACCAGTTCTTCCTAGGTCTCAAGTCTGCCAACATTTGGACGGACCGGAACCACACCACTGGCTCTTCTGGGTCTCAAGCTTGCTGGTTGCACATCTTGGGACTTGTCAGCCTCCGTAGTCTTATGAGTCAATTGCTCATAATAAAACTCTTGATAATCTGGAGAATTCTGACTAAAACAACTACTCAGAAATAAAAAAAATAAATGAACTATTGACAAGCTCTGTAATATGAATGAATCTCAAAATAATTATAAAGAGTGAAAGAAACCAACAAAAAAGAATGTGCACTGTATGACTTAATTTATGCCATTTATGTAAGATTCTAGAAAATACAAACTAATCTATAGTGACAGAAATGCAGATCAGTAGCTTCCTGGGGTGAAAGATGATGGAAAAGATTAGGAAGAAGAATGGGGAGACGGGTATATTCATTATCTTGACGGTTGGTTTCTTTGTGTATACACATGTCCAGACATCAAACTGTACACTTTAAAAGCATGCAGCTTATTATTTATCAATTATACCAAAATGGAGCTTTTATTTACTGATTAATAAACAAACTCCCCCTGATGTCACCTTCTGTTTACTGAATGCTATAATCAAGACCCATTATTTCTAATAAACATGTTTGTTATTAGAAACATTATGTTTTTTTACTATCTTCTTAAATAAGCCCAAACTAATATCTATTTACACAATGCATTGAGAGAGAGAACCTGTGATTACCTAACCAATTTCTAGTAAGCTCCTTTCATCTGGGCAGGCCAATTAACTGAATTCTACTGGAGACTTGCTGAGCTCACAATTTAACAATCTATTTCCCTCTGGCAGCAAACTGGAATTGTGCTCATGCAGTCTAACGCCCTACTGCATCTTGCCCTCCCACAAGACTCCTTAACATCTCACAGTTTCGCTGGGCAAGAAAATGTTCATTCACCAGTCAGGGAACCACCTCACCCCACAGCAGGACCACAGAGCCTATCTGAGATCAGGGGTAACATCACTGTCTATGTCTGCGCCAGACTCACCAGTCCTGGCAGCCCAGGCCTGCTTTGTGCACAAGAGGCAGATGGCCACCTAGCAGAGGAAGACTGTAACTCATCAGCGTTGGGACTAAAAAGATGAATGATGACAAAACCGCTGACATTTCATTCATCTGAAACCATCATCTCCGGTGAATAAGAAACGAATCCCTTGTAGTATATATATCTTTTTTGCAGTTCAATGTTTCCTGTCCTTTTTTCACAAAGCATCTGAGATGAAAGTGTCTTCAATTGGGCATTTTGCTAGAATTTGACTACGTAGCACTTTTCAGGAAAACAATTTGTGGAAATAGTTAAGGTCATTTTTCTAAGTTCAGATCACTACAAAATTAACTACTTTCTTAATTAAGATAGCAGTGGCTGGCAATTTGCAATTTACTAATGACTTTCCAAACTCCAAAAGGTTTTCTTGGTCAGTGGTTTGGAATTGGGAGTTTATTTGCTCATGAAAACAATGCTTTCATATATTGGTTCACTCAGTAAAGATGTAGAGGGCTGGCTGTAAGATTGTAGCTCTAAGGAATTCAGAGGGTACAGGATATTGTTCCTATAGACAGTTTTTATTCTAGTGAGAAAAATAGGGTTGTGTAAATAATAATAGTAACAATAACAATATATATGTAATATAAATTGGTATGTGATAAGCTCTATGAATTCCATTTACATCAGGGTTTTTTAAAGTTCAGTCCACGAGCCACCAGCAGCTCATTTCCCTAGAACTTATTTACAATGCAAATCACTGAGCATCTCTCTAGATCTCCTGAACACAGACCTCTAGGGGTTATTTGTATGCACACTAAAGACCTAACACTCATGTCAGTAGAACATGCAATGTGTTACGGAAATAAAGAAGGAAAATAATCTCTTTCCACTGCAGTGGTCAAAGAAGAGTTTAGAAATTCAGTATTAGCTGGGTGTGGTGGCTCACGCTTGTAATCCCAGTACTTGGTAGGGCTGAGACCAGAGATCCAGGTTCGCGGCCAATCTCAGCCTCTTAGTGAGGCCCTCTGCAACTTCATGAGACCCGGTTTCAAAATAAAGAATAAAGTGTAGCTTGGAGGTAAAATGCCCCTGTGTTCAATCCCCACTACTGCAAAAAAAAAAAAAGAAATTCATATTGGTTAATAGAATTGTGTTAGATGGAAACTGAAAGTCAAAGTATTCCATGAAGTGATTCTATGTTCCATACTGATGAAGCAAAGTCCTCCAAAAATCTGGTCTTCCCATAAAAGCAATGAAAATACTAGTAAAACTTGTCAAAATCAACTTTTTTAGGTCTCTGAAAAATTAGTCAAGGTCTTATAACAATCCAAGTTGTGCTTATTCAAGAAAAGAGATTGAATCTGGAACGGGGAGGTTTTGTGGTGTTTTGCCATACCCTATTCTCATTCCTTCTCCCCAGCTCTTTAGTAGCCTTAAAAACCAACAACCTCAGCTGGGTGTGGTGGCACATACCTCTAATCCCAGTGCTTGGGAGACTGAGACAGGAGGATCACAGGTTCAAAGCCAGCCTCAGCAACTTAGCAAGAAGCTCTTTCTAAATAAAAAATAAAATCAGTCTGGGAGTGAAGTTCAGAGGTAGAATGCCCCTAGGTTCAATCCCCAGCACCACACCACTGGAGGGGACAGAATGTGGTAAGGCCTGTCCAAAAGCCCCATTCTATTTGACTTGTTTGGAAGTTCTCTGTAAACCCCCATTTCCAAGGCTCATCTCTACTTGACCTGACTCAGAGTTCATTCAGGGAAAAGTCTTTTCTCCCTGGAGCATTAATCAAAAACAATTAGCAGAAATTGTTTAATATTCCAGCTGCTGGAGGTGGTAATAACACTTGTGACAAATAAGAAACTGATCAGAATGCCATCAAATTAAAAAGCTTCTACACAGCAAAGAAAACAAGAGCCTGAAGAGAGAGCCTACAGAATGGGAGAAGATCTTTGCCAACTACTCCTCTGATAAAGGACTAATATCTAGAATATATAAAGAACTTAAAAAACTCAACACCAAAAAATCAAAGAACCCAATCAAAAAAAAATGGGCAATTGAACTGAACAGACACTTCTCAAAAGAAGAAATGCAAATATCTGGAAAAAAAACATTCAACATGACTAGCAGTCAGAGAAATGCAAATCAAAAGTACACTGAGATTTCCATCTAACTCCAGATAGATTGGCAGTCATCAAGAGCACAGACAATAATAAATGCTGGTGAGGTGTGGGGAAATAGGAACTCTTATACACTGTTGGTAGGATTGTAGATTAGTACAATAACTTCAGAGATCAGTATGAAGGTTCCTCAAAAGACCAAGAATACAACCCCTTATGACCCAGCTATACCATTCCTTGGTATTTTTTCAAAATAATCAAAGGTAGAATACTATAGTGATATATGCATACCCATTTTCATAACAGCACAATTCACAATAGCCAAATTATAGAACCAACCTAGGTGCCCGTCAATAGACGAATAAAGAAAAGGTGGTATATATACACAGTGGAGTTTTACTCAGCCATAAAGAAAAAAAGAAATTATATTATTTGCAGAAAAATGGATGGAACTAGAGAGTGTTATACTTAGTGAGATCAGCCAGTCTTATAAAGGGCTGTATTTTTCTCTCATATGTGGAAGCTAGAGAGAAAGTAAGAAACAAAAAAAGGACTTCACACACATGAGTAGAGAGATCAATAGAATAGTGAGAGGGGATTGGGGGAGGGAGGTGGAGAGGGAGAAAAAGGAGGAAGAAGGAAGGAAACAGTTCAAATAATTTTATGTCTATATATGAAGTTATCACTACCAATCTCACTGTCATGTGCAGGGAGGGAGAAGGGGGAGCGAGGTGGGATGTGCAGAGTAATATACCAAGTGATGTGCGCATGTGTGAATCTCACTTTTAATCTCACTATGATGTATAATCACAATGCCCTGATAAGAGTATAACAGGAAAAAAACTGAGAAGTAAAAATTGAGGAATACGAAGTCCACGGGGGTCTTTAAAATATTCCACCCTATTCATGGGTATCTGAGCAAGCCTGCTGGAAGGATGTGAAAAACACACGGGGGACAGACGAAATCTCCCTGCAAGATCATCTTAGACCCACCAGCCTACCCACCAGCTGACCACAGAGATCATGACCCAGCCAGTCAAGATCAGCAGAACCACCCAGCTGACCCTGTGACTCAGGAGATGTAATAAATAAATTAATAAATATTTCCAACCACAGAGTTTCGGGGTATGACACTTCCAGACTCCCATCTGGCTCCAACACTGGACCACTTTGTGCCACTTTGACAACACCTGGAGTCTATGTGGTGCAACACAGAGCCCACCTGGCCATGTGTAGCAGTGTTGCCGGGAGAACACCAGAATAAGAGAAACTCTCTCACTCTCTCTCTCTCTCTCTCTCTCTCTCTCTCTCTCTCCTGCTTGCCCTTCACCTTTAATTACATGTGGAGAAAAGGAAAACAAAGTAAAAGGCAGCCTGATCTACCAAGACTAACTGCATATTGCAAAAGGAACCATTTCGCTTGACTGAACAGTTCCAAACAACTTTCAGCTCCTGAGCATTTTAAACACAGATAGAGAACAATATGAATAATGTATGTGTGTGTGTAGACACACATAGATATGCATTTATATCTATATGCCTTTTAATGAATCATTGTGAGGAACATTTCGAATGTTAAAAGGGTGTGAATTTCCACACTCCTTCTATCTAGCTTTCCAGGCACCAGCCCCATCAATCTCTAAACCCTGACACCATGCAGTTCATTGTTTTTCAGATTTACGACATTTTTCAGTCCATTGTTTTTAAACTGTCACCCTCAGTGGGCAGCTGGCACAACTCATTGCGACTCTCAGCTCCCACTGAGCTCATCGCCCTAGGAATGATGTGCCAGCAAAATTTTCGGTTGACTGATCTCCAGGATGGTAAATACTCTCGGTTTGCTTACTCAGTGACATCATTAGTTTTGTCCTCCACCCTTACCCCAAACAGAAATAATTAAGATTGTGATTGTCCATCCCAGGCAGAGATAATGAAAACGAGGGAAACTGAAAATAGAACCAGTCATTCTGTCCAGCCACTCAGTGGAATGGAAAACTAACCCAGATATGCCTATAGTTTCATTTCATCGCTACAGAAATGCCCCTATATCGCAACATCTATCTGGTCCCTTGAGAGACAATCCTGTATCAGATGCTCAGTGTAATCAGGCTTATTTGGATCTGCTGAATTTTCTTGTTTTCTGAAATGCATGACTTAGAGGCTCCATTCTCATCTCAGGAAATGATTTCTCCCAGGATTCTAAAGTAACTACATGGGGTTCAATGAACAAGGAAGTCAGTTCCCCCTCTTTGTCCTTGGTTGGGCTTTGGTGTGATGTTGGGAGAATAGCTGGAGGGAAGGGTCAGAAAACTAGGATCAGCTCAGCATGACGGTGCACGCCTGTCATCCCAGTACTGAGAAGGCTGAAACAGAAGGCCAGCCTCAGCAACTTAGCAACACCCTGTTTCAAAATTTTAAAAAATTAAGGGCTGGGGGTGTAGCTTGGAAGTGGAATGCCCCTGGGCTCAATCCCCAGTACAAAGGAAAGAAGAAGAAAGGAAGAAGGAAATAGAGAAAACCAGTATCAGCTGATTTGACCCAAATGAGCAGTGTGGCCCTCAAAAGTCACAAGGGTGTCTGATCCACAGGTTCCTCCTCTACCAAATGAGGATTTGGATGATTTCTAAAGCTCTGTTTAACTCTGAAACCTTATCATATTATCCACAGATTGTTCTCATATTTCCTTTTACTACAACAGAGTGTATATGCTTATTTCAACATTGATGACATTTCCAATTGGTATATTTCCTTATATACATAAATTGCTTGTATAAAATTTTCATGAGTATATTTCTAGTTCCGCATTCCATCACAGTTTTAGAAGGGCTGAAAAGTAATTGAGTAATTCAATCATTCAACAGACATTTATTGAGGAATTACTATGTGTCAGGCCATAGGTCAGGGGCTTGGGAAAACAGGATGAGTATGATTATAATTCTTATTTCTCTACAAAAAAAAAAATGGAGTGAGATACTTGGTCTCAGCCTCAAACCAAAGTACACATCTAGTCTAGCACAATGTTTTACTCAGCAGATCACTGTATTACACCCAAGAAGAAGCTAAAAGAACTTTCACTAAAATGGTGTTGATAATACATGCCCTCTAGTTCATTCTACCAAGGTAATGTGAAAGGTATTTGTGCTCTGAGAACTATTTAAACTGCTTTTATCTTCCTATCGTACCCCTCTTTCCTTTATTTTCATCTCCTTTTCCTAAATCTGATTCTTCTTTCATTCCTTCCACCCCAGCAGAATCTCGCCTGAAGCCACAGAGTCATCCTGCATCTTCCCTGTCCCCACTTTCCACAGTAGTGAAGGGCGACTGCAGTCTTTGGTTCTAACCCAACCTTGTTCCTAACACTCTGCTCAGAATACACTTATGCCAAAGATGAGTGAAAAACCCAAGTGGGTGATGAGAAATCTGGCACCGTCCATAGGTCATTGAGAGATCCTATTAAGAAATTTACAGAAGCTGGGCACAGTGGTACATGCCTGTAATCCCAGTACTTGGGAGTCTGAGAAAGAAGGATTGCAGGTTTGAGGCCAGTCTAGCCAACTAGTGAGACGCTCTCTCAGCAATTTAGCAAGATTCTGTTTCAAAATAAAAAAAAGGCTGGGGGTGTAGCTCAGAGGTAGAATGCCCCTGGGTTCAATCCTCGGTTCCAAAAAAAAAGTAACTTACAGAAGACTGATACTAACCAGGAGGCCCAATAGCACAAAGTGGTAGAAAAATCCTCCATTTACTGCTCTCCACTGCTTGACAAGTTTCTTCAAGAGAGACTTCCTTATGACCACATATTTACATAACAAATTCTCCTCTTGTTTTTTTGTTGCTCCAACTAATTAATTTAGAATGCAACTCTAATCTCCAGTGCCCCTCCCCCTAGGAATGAGGTCTATTAGAAGAAAAACCTTGCTTTTTCAAGAATAATGAGGACTCATTAGTGGTAGTACATAAGTCATTATAAAAGATAATTTGCCACACAGAGAAAAAGAAATAACTAAGCTGGCTTTAAAACACAATGTTTGGACAATACTTCTCTAATGAGCTATGTTCTAAGGGGAAAGAAAACCCTTAAACTTTATTCAGTAGACTAATTGTTAGTAGTAGTATTAGTATATGTATTCATATATATAATTGGATAAAGCTATATGTTGTAATTAGGAATCAAGATTTTCACTAAAGAATATAGAAACACATGTATACTTCTTTAAGTTAAAAACCCTATTAAATTTGAATTGGAAATTTCAGAATGAATTCATGGGTTTTTAAGTACACATTCCCTAGCTCTGGTCCACTGAAAAGCATTGGAAGCATTAGTAGCCCAGTACATAATGAGCGCCCCCTACTGACCAGATTTGGTGTTCAGTTAGCATATGCCACTGCAAGGAACCAAAACTCGTTGGAGAAAAAGCTGATTCCAGATCTGGGACAGGAAATATACAAGATGAGCTTGGAGTATTTTGTTGCTCCAGAAAGCAAGGAAGCTATAAAAGTTTAATGAGACTCTTCAAAAGGTCACAGAAACCAGCTAAAGGGGGTTCCCACTGGCCAGAGACAGGACAATTTGAGCATCAAAAAGAATAATGATTGCAATTGTTTAGAATATGCTGAATATATAAAAATCCATGATGAAACTTTAAAGACAAAAGAAAAAACCTTAAAGAGAATGAATTTAGAATGTATCTGGCCTTTCTTTAAAAAGAAAATATTTCAGAACACCAAATAGCTCTAATGAGAGAGGGAGCAAGGGAAGGAGAGGAGAGAGAGAGAGAGAGAGAGATCTCCTTTACAGAAGAATTCTAACTTATAAATGTACCAAGGATCACAGCATTAGAAAATCACTATTTTTCAAACCCTAATGGAACAATTGTTCAATCAACCATCAATAGTTGCTAAAAAGCCAGGCG
The DNA here is from genome assembly GCA_004027185.1 of Glis glis. NCBI lineage: Eukaryota > Metazoa > Chordata > Mammalia > Rodentia > Gliridae > Glis > Glis glis. The sequence goes on along the minus strand of PVJS01056895.1, from coordinate 784 downwards.
TGGTGGCGCATGCTTGTAATCCCAGTACTTTGGGAGGCGGAGACCAGAGGATCCGGGTTCGCGGCCAGCCTCAGCTCTCTCTCTCTCTCCCTGTTTCTCTCTCTCTCTCTCTCCCCCCCCCCTCTCTCTCTCCACTTAGCTCTCTACTTAGGCCCTCAGCAACTTCGTGAGACCCAGTTTCAAAATAAAGTATAAAAAATAGGACCGGGGGTGTAGCGCGGAGGTAGAACGCCCCTGCGTTCAATCCCCGGTACCACAAAAAAGTAAAATAAAATTAAATTAAATTAAATTTAAAAATAAAAAAATAGTTGCTAAAACAATTAAGAGAAAAGATAACAATAACTGGATAGTAGCAGGATACCAGTTGGTACCGATTATATCCTGGGCCTAAGGGGGAAAAACGCAACTTTTCAGGAGAAGGATCAAATGATCACTCTTAGCATCCCTAAAACTAGAAGACAGTGTGTGCCTCCAGAGATGATGCAATACAGAGTACCCAGCTCTACCTATGAAGTATTCTTGTAGAAAATGTTGAATCTGAACTTAAACAGTACTCCGACTTCCAGCTTATCCGAAATACAAAAGAAAGAAGCACAGGTTAAATGCCATCCTTTAGAAGCAACTACACAAATCCAGAAGGAGAGGTATTCTGTATGACAGAGAAAGTTTTTTCACCAAGTCAAGAGTATAAGTTCAAGAAGAGGAAGGCTGGGAGTGTAGCTCAGTGGTAGAGCAAGTGTGAGGCCCTGGACTGGATTCCCAGCACCAGAAAATAGAGGAAGAG
>PVJS01056894.1:0-12212 GCA_004027185.1 Glis glis | reverse complement strand
ATCATGCTGGAATGAGGTGAGTCACACCCAGGTGAGAATCGGGAGTTAAGTCCCTCTTTGGAATCAATGGAGCCCTTTTTTTAAAATATGTGGTCCATACAAATCCCAGTCTCTCCATATTAAGCAATAATATGTGGTTGAGAAATTATACATATCTTTGAAGCTCTATGAGTTTATATAAAATGTCACATAAATATCTCAATAAAATGATTCTCAGAAATTATCATTTTCATTATCTTCCAACTATCTCTAATCTACAACTAAAGACAGAACGATTCAGGCCAGCAGGCTAATAACACCATGATAAACTCAGATTGCCTATATTAAGGTGGGGATTTATATAAATATTTAAAAATTAAGGTGGGTATTGCATGATGAAAAATCATCAGCACATTATCTCGACAAATTAAATTTTACGTTTTCAAAACCTTCTTAAATGACTAAATCTCTCAAGATGAAGACCTTGAAAGAGCTAAAGGTAACCCATAATCAAGAAGATTACATAGTGAAAAATAGCCTCGAACATTGTCTAAGTGCTCTTACAAATCTGCACTTGAAAAAATCATGAATTTTACTGGAGAGGAAAATCATACCAATTGTGAAGTAATGATATTTGGTCTTAGAAAAGTGCAAGGAGTTCCTGATTATAAGGTTACTGATTTATTTAGGCAACATGCTGCTTGTAACTTGCACTTTCAGCTGTCATTTAAATTGCATTCAACTTCGGCTTAACTTGTATTCAGCTCATGGAAAACCTTAGGGAACCAAATCTAATGCTGTTTCAGAGGGTAAGGAGACTGTATAATCCTTTTCCAGGTCAATTCTGGCTGACAGAAACAATTGCTTACTTTCTCAGCCATTCAAATTAATTGTTAAATCAAAAGAAACAAATGATGATTAACTGGCGTGCCATTTGAGTGGCATTTCTAGCTTTATTCTATACTATATCTTCTCCATTAAAATATACAAGAAAGTAAAAAATACATAATTTTTAATATATTATAAAATATTGTTATCAGTAACTAGACTATCATTGCTAAAATCAAAGTAGAATAATTTCTGCTTAACCATACATTTATTTAAAAATATGATGCAAACATATATACATATACCAATATTCAGTTTTCTTCACTCTTTTCCCCTTCTTCTCCCCTCCCTCTTTCCTGTTTCCTTTCCCCTTCCTTCTAATCTTCCTTTCTTTTTTTTCCTTTTTTCTCTCTTCCACTCCTTAACAGGCAATAATTCATATAATACATACAAAACTTTTTTGTAGACATCATGTAATAGGCATTTATTATGAAGTTTTACACAATGGACATTAAAATATTTGTTGCAAGATTGAGTGAGACAGAAGGATTGCAGGTTTGAAGTCAGCCTTGGCAATTTAGCGTGGCCCTTAGTAACTTAGTGAGACCCTGTTTCAAAATAAAAAAATAAAATAGGTCTGGGGCTATAGCTTGGAGGTAGCCTGTCCCTGGGTTCAATTTCCAGTAATACACACACACACACACACACACACACACACACACACACACACACCATTGTTGCAATAGTGAGTGTTCTCTGAGTAAATTTACAAATTAACACCAATTCTTGAGGGATTATAAAACTTTACAAAGAAAATAAGCACATTAAATATACAAACTCTACATTGTGGCCTGATTAGAAGCAAGAAATATGCAATGAGACTTGTTTTTAAATATTTAGCAAGTTTTTTAGAACTAGAAAATTGCAAAAATATTGTGTTTATGTGCATAATTCATAGGTGTAGTTTGTGTATCTCATATCTTCTTAGTTAATAGTTCCAGAGTTACCTATAAAAGTATTGAATCACTATATTATAAGCTTACCTAAATGATTTTTCATATATTTCAGAAGGATGGTACTCATCATTAATATAAAATTACCTGTCTAAATCTCAGAAATACATTTATATGTTTTCTTATATCTTCTCAAATTTGTGATGCTTTTCACTTTATTTATTTTTATGACTGTGCCCAATGGTGTTTTAAATATTTCCCTCAGTCTTTATTTTTGTCTGTATATTCCTTTTTGTCTGTGTGTCTAGCTGTTGATTCCTATTTTTTTCACAGAATTTGTCTTAATTTCCATAAAAGGTATATACTTTATGGAAACTTAAATTTTTATGAGTTGGAAATGTATATACATTATAATTCATTTACTGAAATTATAAATATTACTTGCACACTCACTATATAAATTTAGTAGCCACATAAACATAATTCAAAGTCTAATAATGAGGAAAACTATATGCATATATGAAGAACACAATGTGCGTATGTGTAAAATATAAATTGTCAATGTGCTGGAAATATATTTTAGAAAAAGCTGGACTTGTGTCATTTAAATATATATTTCTCAAGCCAGGTGTGGTGGCACATGCCTGTAATCTCTGTACTTGGGAGCCTGAGACAGGAGGATCACATTTTCAAGGACAGCATCAGCAAGTAGAAAGACTCTCAGCAACCTAGCGAGACCTGTTTCAAAATAAAAATAAAATAGGGCTGGGGGTGTAGCTCAGAGATAGAATGACCTTGGGTTCAATCACCCAGTATACCCCACACATATATCCCAACCATTGTTTGTAGCTGAATATATTTTTCCTTACATTTTCTCAGTTCCTAGCTCACCAAATCTCAATCTTTGCTTTGACTGGTTCTGGCAGTGATTTGAGTGGAGTTGGTATCTGGTCTGGAGCTCCCACCTTTGCTAATCTCCTTTTGTGGAGTCCTTTGTTGCACTGCAGGCGCCGCGGCTGTTTCCATGTCAGCGTTCTGGTTCATCTGGCCATGCTTCCTGTGATCCATCAGTTTGAGATGCATAGGCAGCTCTGACTATATCCAGTCCTCAAGGGGAACCGTAAAAAAGGAGCAATTCAGGGACTGCAATTCCTTTCTCTCCAGTTTCCACTTTCTCAGAATTCTTTTCCTTGCCTTTTCTTGTTTCCAGAACTTTATTTGTGTGATTTCCTTATATATCTCCAGACTTTATAGTTATTAGTTGTGAGAAGGGGGAGTTGTTGTCTAGTAGGAACGTACTTATCCTTACTAAAAGCCAAACCTTAATTTCCAATAATGCAGGACAGGGACTACAATAAAGAAAAGGCCAAGTGAGGACATAGGGGTGTGCTGGTCTCAGATCCTAATCTCCAGAGGAGGCTAGATTTGGGAGTGTGACAACAGGCTAATGCACAAAAAATTACTTTTCAGGACATGTTTAGGTCATTTTAGAAATTAGCATGTTTGAAGTCCTTCAAAAGGTTATGTGTTTGAAGGGGAAGGTGGAAAATGATGGAATTGTTTGTGGGAATTTTGTAGAAGGAAGATAGATAAAGTCCAGATTGTTTAGCCAGATGGGACCTATGTAATCCTGCATTTCCCAATAAGGAAGTCCCAAAGCTCAGGCATAGCCTGCCAAAAAACTCATAGACAGCTTGAATTGTGCTAATATAAATAGAGGGCACCTCACTGGAAGCAAGAAACTGTGTGCAGATAATCACAGAATATAGACTATGGACAAATGGAACAGGAAATGATAAAGTAACCTCTGGTCAAGAACAATTGATTATATCAAAGATAATCAGAATACATGGAAGAAAACCAATTTCTTTCTTTGATTTATAATTTATTTGTATGTTAATATATGAAAATGCTGACAATAAATAATGCTATCTTTTACATTTATAAGCTACTAGATTTGTTTCTGAGAAATCTGTGTGTGCATATGTCTATATATACATGCATAGTGTAAAATTATATCTATAAATCATAATTATAATAAAATTATACATGATATAGAAATCACATATAGCTATATGTATAATTTGGGTAGTTAGAAAAGATATAATACTTAAAAATTTTGTGTGCTGTTTTAAATCAGAGAATAGACAGTAGTTTTGATAATTCAGTACTTATTTATACTAGGATGTTTATTAGCAAAATAGGTTGAGTAATGAACAACAGAAAATCATTCATTTAATAATTTATAAATATTTAATATTGATTTCACATACAGACATATAGTCCCTTGGGTGATTTTTTTTTTTTTGGTGCTGTGGATTGAACCCAGGGGCATTCTACCTCTGAGCTACACTCCTAGCCCTATTTTCTATTTATTTTATTTTGCAACAGGGTCTCACTAAGTTGCTGAGAGCCTTGCTAAGTTGCTGGGGCAGGCTATGAACCTGCGATTCTCCTGTCTCAGCCTCCCAAGTACTGGGATTACAGGCATGTGCCACTATGCCCAGCCCTTGGGTGAATGTTTATCCTTCCATCACTGTAGATTTTATACAGTGCATCAGGTTTTCTTTTTGACCACAGATGAGCAGCTTTGTCAACCTCAAACTCTCTTCTTTTTTATCATTGTAAAACAATGTTTGCCCTACTGTAAAGTAGGTTTGGTCAGTGGAATCCACTGTACGAGATTATGGCCTGGACACAGCTTTGCTCTCACAACACATCTAGCCAATCTGCGGTTGGCTCTGGAGGTGATGTAGGTAACATCTGTTTTACTTGTGTGTTGACATGCATTAGCATTCAGGATGTGATTGCAAATAAAACTCTGCACATTCATCATTCAGGTTATCCTTGAGGAACAGCTAGCTTTCTTCCTGGGCTGACTTTAAAGATTTAAAGCTTTGGGTTACATAGCCCTGTGTTTAACAGAACAATCAAGGATGGCTCACTGTTGGCACTGTTTGCTATGATTATTCCATTCAAATTAATTTACATTCCTTTATGTTTATTTCTTTATCAAAGGCTGCTTTCACTTAAATCCTATTGATGTAAATTTTTAAACTTGAAAGAACTTTTATATTTTTAAGTGGTAACATTCACTTTAAATGATTTTGCTCTTTGCTTGAGAGAATCCATATTGTATATTGTATATGTGTAACATATACATGTATGTGTGTATATACATATTACACATACATAATATATATATAATAGCTATATATAAAAGGGAATTCAAATGTCACATGAAGTGTGAACATTACATTTATGATTAGAAGTTTTTATTTATTTATTTATTTATTTATTTATTTATTTATAACTTTTTGGTACTGGGGACATTCTACCTCTGATCTATATCCCCAGCCCTTTTTTATTTTTTGCTTTGAAACAGAATCTTGCTAGGTTGCTGTGGTCTTACTACTTTACGGAGGCTGTCCTCCAATCTGCGACCTTCCTGTGTCAGCCTCCCAAGTACTGGGATTACAGGCATGCGCCACCACACTTGGCTTAGAAGCTTTTATCATTATGGTTCCTTATAATTTAGCTTAATAATTTAGAAAACATATGAGACAAAAATATCATGCATTATATTTTATTTGACAGAATGGATGACAGCACTTTCAGCTAAAAAAAAACCATGCTTCTATATTTAAGGAACTATGCATAAAAGAATACTGCCATAGCATTCTTGAAAGATAACATGCTGTTGTTTCTTTTCTTAGCAAATGTGTACTTATAAACATTTTTTATTTCTGCCTTAAAATAAATGATTTACCAATGATTACTTGAATTTTTAATGGCCCCCTATTATACCTTTCGTTTTTTACTTTAACATAATCTGTGTTACTTGTACCTTTGGAAACTGTATCTAGATATTCTAGAGAAAAATATACTTAGAAATCAACATTTGAGACTTCTTAGTGAGAAAATACTGAAGGGGAATATGTGTTATATAATGTGAATACCCTTGATATCTGCACATTCTCTTTCTTCTGTGTATCGACCCAACCGCCACACAACATTGGTAGGTATCAGTAAGCACTGGTGACCAAGTATGAACCAGAAAGAAGTAGATTTGCTGTTTCAGCAGCTCTAAATTTAGGTTTATTCTATGAATATTTTTCATGAGGGGATATATTGCCTCTCAATATAAGACATGAAGTAAGTGTTAAAGTATTCATTTTCTTGTATTTTTTATTTCTCCTAAAAATGTGCTCTGTAATATTCCTACCTGTGGTCACCATGAACTGCAAATTCAACTCAAGTTTTTCATCTTCTCATATTCTCTCTCTCATCTTAATATCTGTGCATGTAGTATATCTAAGTATATAATGAAGAGCAGTTTCAATATTTTTGCATGCTATATAATTCACCTTGATTGACTGTAAATCCTTAAATGAACATGTACAAAAAGAAAGAGAGCTATGCAAAGATGAACAGCACTCCATAGAAACTGAAACATTAATGCTCTTTGCTCTGAAGCACCAAAGTCCCTTCCCCAGAATTTGGTCCAATAATATTATAGGATTTTGAATATGATCAACATTCCTCTTTTGGGTGGCATGTAGGATAAAAACTAGTAAATAAAAAGGGGTTTAATAATACTCTTAACAATAACAAATTTTTATTTGAACATTGTTAACTAGCTATTTATGCTGAGAGAGATGATGAGGAAGAAAAGAAAAAGATACGACAATGACAGTTACTTTTCTTTTCAGTTCTTTTCTGTTGGGGGCCATCTTAGCCCACGCAATGAGGTCACCATTTCAGACCAGCTTAACCATGTACACAGTACATGCTAAGTGGAAATTGTCTGCACGCAGACTAGCTTCCTTGAACCGGATGGGACTGAAAGCTGGATATTGATGACCTCCTATTCTCCCTGAAACTTTCACTTTGCCACTACCTAGTCTTAACTTGTGTTTGCCACTCCCTGGTCTTAACTTGTGATCTTCTTCCCCTTTGCTTTGTTTGAAACTCTATTAAGAAAGGCCTTGACTACATAACGCAGGAGAATTTGTCATCTTGGATCTCCTCCCTGACTCCCCAATTATTAAATTCTCTCCAAATTACTATATCAGACTTCATGTCAGTATCATGCAAGATGACTATTGATCAGGAAGTTGCCTGGTGCAGCCACCTTCCACAGCAGAAACCATGGAATAGTTATGAGGGAGCTGCTTAAAGCAGCAACCATCTGTGGTGGTACTATGGAGCAAACAAGCGTCCGCCAGAGCACCCCAATACTTTTCGACTTGACATGAGTCAAAGATAATGTTAGCAGAATGTGCACAAGTCAAAAAGTAAAATATAAGCATTCGAGTTAGATTTGTGCAGTGTTTCCCGTGTTCATACAAAATGCATATGCATCTGTGGGCCACAAAATAGAAATCCTGTTACTTTGGTGATTTAAAAAGCTGTCATTGCACAATATCATGATGATAAAGCTCAGGTTAAAGACTTAAAATCGTATTTTCTTCACCTAAAAATATTAAATATCAAATTAAAAACACAATGACAATTTGAGAGACAGATCTTGGAAGAATGGGAAAAAAACTCTTTATATTTGTTACCTTTAACAGAAGATTTTCCCTGCTTTTTTTTGGACAAGGAGACTAACATTTTCATTTTAGGCTAACACTACAAATTAAGTTGCTGGTCTTCCATTTGTCCCAGTTGAAGCTGTATGGGACCATAATATGACTATGGACAGTAATAGGAATGTGTGGTTGTTGAGCAGTAGCCAGACAGTTTAGCCAGTTATGAAGAGTGAAGAGAAAGAAGAGATTGAGTTGGAATCTAGATTTGTTGTAGCTGTTCTAAAACATTCATATATCTCAGATTCCTTATTCATAATTATTTTGGCCTGCATAGGTATGTGAAAAATGATTGGTAGAGTACATGTTACAATATTAACATTACATTTTTGACATATATTTGATGTAAAATATTTCCCACAGTGCAGACAGCTTCATGTATTTTAATTTATACCACACATAGATACTGTCAAGCTATATTATTGTCAGCATTTCACACTGCAGTAGAAATGATCTGCTGTTCATGCTTGGGACAGTTATACACCCGAGTTGAAATTAGCAACATCTATAAAGAAAGAAAAAATTCTATATAGGACATCGAGAAGCAGGGAAGGAAGGGAAGGGTCACTTTACATATTGTCCTTAAGTTGTCCAATAAAATGAAAAAGATTTTGTTTCTAAATATTGTGTGTGTGCATATATTATAATTCTCTCTTACTCATTTTATGGATACCTGCTTTCATTGAATACCACATAGTTTAAAAATGTTATGATTACAGTCCAATTAAATTGCTTCAAATTCATTATATACTAAAGTCTCTATATTTTCTTTTCTCTATATTTCCCCATTGTTTTATGTTTTAAACCATTTTTGTTTTAGCCCTTTACCATCCATAAAATATTATTCTCAATTTTGAATTAAATTCAGATGACTTGCTTTAAATGGGTTTGCCTTTATGCCTTAGTCAAGATCTGAGCCACATTGTTGAAGTGGGACATTTTTTTTTCTTCTTTGGTTCAATACTTTTCCTACTGGATTTGTTTGAAAGAAAGAGCTTTCAATCAATCAAATTCATATTAGATATGTATCAGAAGGCATACAAGAAGTACAGGGATGACAGCACTTTAATTGAAAAGAGGAGACATTAACTGATTTGACTAGAAATATTTCTATTATGTGACAAGATTCATGGTTTTAAGTAAAACATTTATTTCAAATATTTTGTGGAAAATTAATTAATTTTGATGTTATATTACTAATACCTGCATGTGTATAATTCTATATCAAATTGCTTTCCATATTCATGTCAACATGTTTTGTGTTTAGAGAAAAAAAAATTTTGTACTGTGGATTGAACCATGGTACATTCAACATCTGAACTATACCCCAGCCCTTTTTATTTTTTATTTTGAAATAGTGTCTTGCAAAGTTGCTGAGGATCTCACTAAGTTTTTGAGACTGGCCTCAAACCTGTAGTCCTCCTGTCTCAGCCTCTAAAGTATTGCAATTACAGGTATGTGCCATTGTGCCTGGATATACAATTTTAATACAGCATAAAATCAATTTCAAGCAGTGAACTGTGAGAATGTGTGAATAAGTGCAGGCTGTGAAGATAAATGCTTGAAAAACTATTAATAATTTATGAAATTTTGTATCAAATATATTGAAAAATTTAATAGTTTGAAGTTGCTTTAATGGTTTCATCAAAATCTTGCAAGTGCTCAAATATGATTTGAGAAATTTTAAATCTACAAAATCAATTAGGCAAAACTAGAGTTTGGGAACCTCAAATTCCAACATGGCATGTGCTTTATTAATTGACTTTGGATTACTATGTAATGCCAAATACTAAATAGCATCGCATAATTCTTTCCACCAATGTGTCTGTAAATTTGCCTTGAATTAATGGTAATTGCTTCACAAAGTTTGTAAGTTTCTGTTTAGAAGTTGTGAAGGAAGAGTGTGCACCACTACATGGGCAACACACCATCATCCAGATGGCGCAAACATATGGTGTTGTTGGAGTTGTCACTCCCAGGATGGCACGTGCTGCAGCCACGGGATGATGGAATGAGTGGACTACGCATTTTCCCAACCTTGGAAGAAAGAGCAGAATTTACCACTGGGATTATATGCTGATTTTACTAAGTATATTCCACAAAAATTAAAAATTCCCACAGAATTATTTAGCTAAATAGAAGTGTGCATTAAATGTTTCAGACTAAAATGTCTGAAGGAATTCGTCAAATGTCACATGAAAAATTCAGTTCATTTAATCATAGTTTTGTTTGTTGTTTGCTATATGCTATTATGTGAGTTCATCATACTATTTTACGTTTTACTTAAAAACAGTTTTGATTTAATGTATGTAGAGTTATTTACAACCCCTTTTTATACCAACATAAAAGTAGACAAATAGAGTTATGGAGTTTAAACCTAGAAAATATAACCAGAAGATTTTCCTTGCTTCTTTAAGCCTTTCTGTTATATCTAAAGCAATATGAAATAGCATGATTATCTTTTTGCATTTTTTGCTTTAATTTCTTTATAAACAAACACTTGTTTTTTTGTTAAATAAGCAAACAAATGATGCTATGACTGAGAGAAAATTAGGAAGTGATTAAGAATTTTAAAAGAAGCAAGTTTCTAATGCTTCCTCTGACATAACAAGGAAACAAATTCTGACTTTGTAAAACTGAGAGTCCCAGGTTATTGGAGCAAAAATTTATTGATTGACGATTTAAAAACAAGCACAAATAATTCGAGCAGATTTTTTTTTTTTTTTTTGTGGTACCGGGGATTGAACGCAGGGGCGTTCTACCTCTGCACTACACTCCAGGCCCTATTTTTTATACTTTATTTTTGAAACCGGGTCTCACAAAGTTGCCGAGGGCCTCACTAAGTAGAGACAGAGAGACAGGGAGAGAGAAAGAGAGAGAGAGAGAGAGAGCAAGCAAGCTGAGGCTAGCCGCGAACCCTGATCCTCCGGTCTCCACCTCCCAAAGTACTGAGATTATAAGCGTGTGCCACCACGCCCGTCCTTAGAGCAGATTTTATACTAAATATTCATGTTACATGCTTGCTTGCTAAACATAAAGGGGGGCATTGTATTTCTTTTCATTTAATTTTTCAAATATATTAATTAGAGATAAAATTTCTGTTTATTATTTTTTGAAATCACTTTTGAGATTAGCAGAATGTATATGTCCAATTTCGCACTAGTGGGGAGGAGTGAGAGACACCTACCTGCCTGTCAGAGTTCCAAAGATTACTATTAAACAATTTGACAATGAGTACTGAAAAAAATTATGACCTGAATTCAGAATTTTGCCTTTAGAAGTAGACTTCTTCAGAAGACAATCATCAGCTAAATTTTGACTATACTGACTGAAAGGTTTTAAGAAGGGTTCTCTAAAAGGAAGTTAAGTATGGGTTTCTGAATGCAGAAAATAAATATGCATTGAAAAACCAGTTTGCTACTAAGAACTGTTTTTTGACAAAGAAATGGTTTATGGAATGGATACTTTTCTGATGCCATTATAAGGAGAATAACTTGAAAGAGAAAAACATAATCTTTAAGCTGGGATATTACGGAGCATATATGGAAAGAAGTAGTACTCAGTAGTAATTTTATTCTTTCTGCTGAAACAAATTGAAGTAAAAGGAATTCTATAAAATAATTTCAAAGTAAAAGAAATACATGTGAAAACTGTTTCTTGGAAGTTCAATTTCCACATAACACCACTATATCTCTAGAAAGGATAGTATACCTGTTCTATATTAACTTTGATATATTTTAACCTATCATGGGATATATGTACAGTGATTTATAATTCACAATGTGTATACCTAGTATCTAAACATGTATTTATAGGATTAGTACCTGAGGATAATTCCCCAGTTTTGAAAAGTACATTTAGATAAACCAATCAATTGTTGAAGTTTATGAAACCATCTGCAATTCAATGAATTTATTATTTAAAAATTAGATGCTGGGTGTGGTGGCACACGCTTGTAATTCCAGTACTTGGGAGGCTGAGACAGGAGGATCACAGGTTCACAGCCAGCCTCAGCTACTTAGTGAGGCCCTCCACAGCTTAGCGAGACCCTGTTTCAAAATAAATAATAAAAAAATAGGCTGGGGGTGTAGCTCAGAGATAGAATGCCCCTGAGTTCAATCTCCAGTGCCCCCCAAAATTAGATTTAGTTTATGTGATTGAGGGATTAAATTAACTCTGTGGGTGTTCTAAATTGAGGTCTTTATTTTCTTTAAAGAGTATTTTAAGTCTTACAGAAACATTTTTAAATATGCACGAGTATTTCTAAAAAATCAGGAAAACTTGACAGATATGTTGTTTTAGAGGATGTAAATATATGACTTAAAATTCAGCAGCAAGAAATTCAAATTAAGTATAAAAATAATCTATAATTGGTGAAACCTGCTTTAACAACAGATAGGATGAGGGGAGGGAAAAAAATCTTGGTAGTTTTGTTGAGAGTAAACTCAGGTAGCACAGGTAGTAGAATGTTTAAAAGGCACATTAGAAAAAATTAATGATAGAAACAGGACAAAGGGAGGAAATAGCCTTAATGGAGTCCAAACTGGTCAAAGCATGTGTGACATAGCATGTCTGGTTTAAGATCAGACCTTAAGGGAGCATGGAGGAGTTAGAATGAAGGGGGAGGGAATAGGGTGGGATTTGAGGGAGGGCTAAATGAGCAATGTGTGCATACATGCTTCTGATACTCTGACACTTATCAAAATGTATAACTACAATGCACCAATAAATGAATATATTTTAAAAAATTAAAAAATAAACCATAAGCTGGGTGTTGTGGTGCATGCTTGTAATCCCAGTATTTGGGAGGATGAGACCAGAGGATCTGGGTTCATGGCCAGCCTCAGCTACTTAGTGAGGC
>PVJS01056893.1:0-12211 GCA_004027185.1 Glis glis | reverse complement strand
CACTAGGTAGAGAGAGAGAGAGAGAGAGAGAGAGAGAGAGAGAGAGACAGGGAGAGAGAAAGAGAGAGAGAGAGGAGAGAGAGAAAGAGATAAATCGCACGCGCGCGCATGCGCGCTGAGGTTGGCCGCAAACCTGGATCCTCCGGTCTCCGCCTCCCAAAGTACTGGGACTACAAGCGTGCGCCACCACACCAGGCTGAAATAGGACACTTTTTTGGTGATATGACTAAAACCAATGAGCGCAAGCCAATCAAAAGTTAAAAAAAAGTTAGGATAGTTATGGGGAAGAATTTTTAGAGACAGAAAATTCACACATTTCAGTTTAGTATTCAAATCAGCAGGACTATTAGAATTCATTGTGAAAAATACACTATAGATGGAACTAAATTAAGAATAAGATTTGATTTCCTAGTGTAGAAATATATACAATAATAACTAGATCTCTTGCAGTTCTTATAGAATAAGATTTTTGTTTGTTTGTTGTTTGTTTGTTTTGGTACTGGGGATTGAACTCAGGGCATTTTACATCCAAGCTACAGCCCCAGCCCTTCTATTTTTATTTTGAAAGAGAGTCTTCCTGGGTTGCTGAGAGTTTTGCTAGATTGTTGAGGCTGAGCCTCCAAAGTACTGGGATTACAGGTGGGTACCACCACATCTGGCCAAAATAAGATTTTTAAAAACAATTCGTATGATACTCAATTCCCAAAATTATACTTCCTTTTCCAGAAGAAAACTTTATAAAAAGTCTTTATTAAAAAATTTTCTGCTGGGCATGGTGTCGCACACTTGTAATCCCAGTACTTGGGAGGCAGAGACCGGAGGATCATAGGTTCGCGGCCAGCCTCAGCTACTTAGTGAGGCTCTCCACAACTTCGTGAGACCCGGTTTCACTAAGTTGCTGAGAGTCTCGACGAAGCTGGCCTCGATCCTTCTTCCTGTCTCAGCCTACCAAGCGCTGGGATTACAGGCATGTGCCAATGAGACCCGGTTTCAAAATAAAGTATAAAAAAAATAGGGCTGGGGGTGTAGCTCGGAGGTAAAACACCCCTGGGTTCAATCCCCGGTACCGCAAAAAAAAAAAAAAATCCTGTTTATCAAATAAATGTGATGATTATAGCAGAGACAATCACTACTCATTGACCATTCATATGCAATCCCTTATTTATTTCCTGCATCCTTGGAGTTAAGCAGTGTCTAGGAACATTAATGCCAATTAATGTTGGCACTCAATGCTCTGAGTGAAAGTGACAAGTGTCACTTCCAGAGTAAAGCAATTAAGAGCCAATGTATAACTCCCTAACTTCTCTGCTCCTTCGTTATTGACACTAGTAAGTCTGCATGGAGAAGCCTGAGATACCAGAGTTTCTAACTCTAGTTGTTACACGTGTCACTGAGAGATTGTGTAGAGAGATTCTCCCAGCAGTTCACATTGGATATCTCCTGCAAGCAAGAAAGAAACCACTTGCTATAAGTCACTGATATTTCAGGAGTTTTATGTTACTACAGCATAAATTGGGTTGTCAAAATTAATTCAGTGAATTAAATGAAAGAAAATATGACACATAAATCAAGATGTTTGATTACAATGCACCAATAATAAAAAAAAAAGATTCCCTAGTGGCAAACATGGTTTAAAACTGGGAAAACAAAGCCGGGCGTGGTGGTGCAAGCTTGTAATCCCAGTACTTTGGGAGGCGGAGAACGGAGGATCCGGGTTCGTGGCCAGCCTCAGCTCTCTCTCTCTCTCTCTCTCTCTCTCTCTCTCTCTCTGTCTCTCTACCTAGTGAGGCCCTCCGCAACTTCGTGAGACCCGGTTTCAATATAAAGTATAAAAAATAGGGCTGGGGGTGTAGCGCGGAGGTAGAACGCCCCTGGGTTCAATCCCCAGTACCGCAAAAAAAAAAAAAACCCAAAAAACTGGGAAAACAAAACAAATACCCAAGAACATCTTAATTCTTAGCAAAATGTAAACTCTGTTGAAGAAATTGATAGGAAATGTTATTCCATCTCCAATAACTGAGCATATAACCCTTGTAGAGCCCCATCTATGACTTGAGCTTTCTTATCTGAGGTGCCCTGCTGCCCCAGAGAAATTGACACAGGAAGCTTATGAGGAACAGGGTCAAGGGAAGAGGTTTTCAGACTCAGTTCTCTATGACTATTCTTCAGCTATTTCCCACTGGTATTCAAGTGGAAAGTATTAATACTTACCTCGTGTGTGTCCATATGCAATAAGGATTGCTCAAATGAAGTGCTTTAGTTATGACTTCTGACTACCCTGCAAAGGGAAAAAAGCCTAAAAATGCACGGTGTATATGTAAGAAACTATTGTCTTCCTCTTTAAAAATACATGCTTAATTTTTTTAATTATTGTTTTAGTTGTACAAATTTATGGGATTCTATGTAATAATTTTTTTTGTGTAGTACTGGGGATTGAACCCAGGGGAGTTCTACCCCTAAGCCACACCCCAGCCCTATTTTATTTTTTAGTTAGAAACAGGATCTCACTAGGTTGCTGAGAGTCTCACTATGTTGTCAAGGCTGTCCTCAAACCTGCAATCAATCCTCCTGTCTCAGCCTCCCAAGTACTGGGATTATAAGAGTGCACCACCATGCCCTGCTCTAGGTAAAAATTTGATATATGTGTACAGTTTGTAATGATCAAATCTGAGTAGTTAAAATTTCTATCTCCTTAGACATTTAAAAATTAGTAACATGTAATAGTTGTACATATTTATGGGGCACAGCATAACATTTCACTACATGTATACAATAAGTACTGGTCAAATCTGGATAATTAACAAAAGTATATGTTTTCTTTGGCTACACACGCACCATGCACATGTGGACATACATACATGTGGAACACTACAGTGGGAAGGCATAGGGTAAATATTTAAGACACTGAGTCCTAATACTTAATGGATACTCATGTTAGCATTTAAAGAAATTAGGTTTGTTTAGCTCTAATGCAATATGTCTTGTGTAATTTTAAATTTAATATTCAAATTGTATGCACAATGGTATCTGGCCCAAATTATTATTTATTAAATATTCATGCCTGGTCTTAGAGTTCTTGGTATGAAAACAACGTTCTTTATATTAAGAATAATTTTCCTGGTAATTTCAGAAGTAATTGCCTACTTATTTGCAAATACAGTAACCAGTCTTCAAAATCCTATGCCAGAGGTTACACATATGATTTTTCCCCCATTCCCAGCCACACCCTTTTTTCATGTTTCTCAGAAAACAAAATCAAAATCAATCAAACAATGCTTTCAGGTAGAACGGGAGGTTAAATAATAGTTTCCCATTCCTTTAGTTTATATATTAAACTCAAGTCCTGTTTTAATATCCCATGTAGGTATTAAATTCAAACATCCTGTGATTCATTAATATTGTTTTAACTGCAGTGTCCATCCCATCTTTTGGGTTTCCTACTACCTTCATTCGTCATCTCTCTTTTGGAGTTTATGCAATTACAGTTAAAAGAACAATAATCTTCCATGTTTCCCTTCATACTTGATTGCATAGCTCTATGTTTTCATAGTTAAAAGAAAAATGAGAAAATGTAAACGTCTCAACAGATATTGAAATATGTGGGTAATTATGGCAACGTGAACATGCGCACATGCATGTGCACACACACATTACACTGGAGCAGGTTATTGGAGTTAAAAGCTCGGCTGTCTTCGGCTGCTGGATGACATTGGGTAGGTAAGAACACTGTCTTGAGAACTAGCTTCTCTAGATGCCAACTAGGGATCATCAGGTAGGAATGAACTCTAGGGATCATTTCTATTGTTCACATAGTGGATTCTCTACCCCATCTCTTACCTCTTCACCCTCTTCCCACGCTCCCACCTCCATTCTTTTATCCTAGTCCAAACTTAGGGATTTCCACATGGACTTTTATTTCTGTATGTTGTGGCTTGGAGCAACTGAATCTCTTCAAAGGAATTTTAATCCACAGAACTTCTTCATCTGTATGGACCTCTTTGCCAAGCTTAAAATTCCTATAGCAGCTGTACTGAGAGGAACTGGGACAGCTGTATTACTTATGAACACCCTATTTATAATTTTTGGATAATTGCCAAATACTTTTATTTCCCGGCTCTTATCTCTATGTAGTTTGGAATGGAACCACCCTTTCTAACTTTTTGTTCTCTTTATTTTTTTTTTCTCTCTCTCCCTCCCTTCATTGGTCTCCTCCCTTCCTTTCTACAGAGTAGATCTGAATTTATTTCTGGAAAAAAAAAAGAGGCAGTAGGAAAAGGCTCAGAGAAAAAACTTTAAGTGGGGATTTTAGATTTGGCAAAAGCCCCAGTGTTTAAAGAATCAGATGTTTTCATTTTGAAATTGTTGGTATTACTCTATTCTGCTCCTCTCACGAATATCCCAGTGTTCAGGAAGCAGTGAAGTTCAAATTGGGCAATGGAGTATGAAACGAGCAGCTGGTAAGGACAGTATGAGTATTTGGAATTGATAAGATGTGCAATTTTCAGTCTGTGGTCCTTATGCCTCAGCAGAACTAGAAGGTGCTGGAATGCAAATGATTCTGCCTTTTAACAAATATTCACATTTTTATTGAACAAAAGTAATTACATGTACTGTAGGAACACTGATTCTACAGGGAGCATGCTTTTAGCTGTTATTTTTCACATCATAAAGGGAAATTTCAGGAGTTAGAGACTCTCTTTTGACAATTCTTTTTGTTTTTTGGGGTTTTTTTGCGGTACCGGAGATTGAACCCAGGGGCGTTCTACCTCCGCGCTACATCCCCGGCCCTATTTTTTATACATTATTTTGAAGCCAGGTCTCACGAAGTTGTGGAGGTCCTCACTAAGTAGAGAGAGAGAGACAGAGACAGAGAGACAGAGAGAGAGAGAGAGAGAGAGAGCGCGCTGAGGCTGGCCGCGAACCCAGATCTTCCGGTCTCCGCCTCCCAAAGTACTGGGATTACAAGCGTGCGCCACCATGCCCGGCCGAAAATTCTTCAATTACATCACTAGGAGAAATAATCCACAGACACAGTAAATCCCTGCCTTGTAATCCACCTACACTGTGAAAAACCATCTCATTGCAGAATCTCTCACTGTTTGAGACTGAACATCTGTTTTTTCCTTGCCCACTCAAACAATGGACAGTGTGTTCCCATAATAAGGAAATTGTGTATATCACAGCATGATTTACTACAAAAATCATGTATAGTATCTCATTTAGGCATGTAAATAATCTTCAAAATTTGCTGATTAACCTCAGAAGTTGTGACTCCCTCAAGAACTCACAGGTTCTAGACCCACATCCTCAGATTCCACATTTCATGTCCTCTTCACTATGCGACAAGGGACATATCTCCACAGACACTACAGTAATGGATTCCTTTAGTGGTACACACCTTTCTCAGATTTTTGCCTGAATTTACTATTTGTGTTGGTGTGGAATTTTTCATGCTTGGTCTTTAGCCCTTGTTGGATCAGTTGGCCGTCTTGCACATAGATAATTGCTGAGCACGTGCTTGCCTCTTTATTGCAGAATCTAAGCTATTCTTGTCTCAAGGGTTTGCTGTAAGCCTTTGCTAGCTTGCTAGCCTGCAAACTGCAGGTTATAAGAAGATAGCTCAGGATGTTCAGAACTGGTCAACAAAATTTCTTTTAGCCTACAGTCCTAATAATGATCACTGTCCCCTTATTTTCAAATATTTTCTTATAAAATATTTCTTATATACAGAAATTATACAGAATACCACAAGGTCTATGCATGCACTAGCCACCTAGATTTTAAAATACACAGTATTTGGTTGTGCCTCCTTCATATAGTAATAAAGCACTTTAGCAACTTACATACTCCATTGTGTTTCCTTTCTCTTCTTCTATGCAGCTATCTAAATTTCCACCACTTTCTCTATAGACCAATTATCAAGAATCTCCAGATTTTCACAATGTCTGATATAATATAGTACTGATACTACGTGACTTACTGTGGGTTATATCCAGATAAACTCATTGTAATTTGAAAATATTAGAAGTTGGAAATGTATTTAATACACTTAATCTATAGAACATTATAGCTTAGAAACACAGTAGACTGTGGGGTATTAGTTGTGTACTCTCACAGTCATGTGACTGCCTGGGAGCTGTGGCTCACTGACTGCTCACCATCACAAAGGATTATCACAAAACATACTACTAGCATGGAAAGGATAAACATTCAAAATTCAAAGTGTGGTTTCTACTCAATGCACATTAATTTTACACCCTTGTAAAATGAAAAAATGTAAATCAAACCACTGGAAGTTGAGGACCATCTGTATACATTTCCATTAATCAGCTTCATAAAAAAATAATGCAATCCCCAGTATAAAAAATAATCTCTCTGCAATTTAAAAAAAATGTACAGTGGACCCAATCATGGTAATCTAGTTGTGGACTAGATACTTATAGATGAGGTATATTCAGATTGCTAGATAAATTAGAATGTGTTCAGATATAAATCCAGCACCTTTTTATAGTTGTGACACTAATAGAGAAAATAGGAAACAGAGTATGTAATATCTTTACCTGAAAATTATATGCTGAAATTAAATGGACCCATTTTCAAATGGGATTTCATGAAAACTTTTTAAGTTCCTTTGTCTTTATTATATATCATAAATTGGTCTCTTTTTTATGGCACTGGGGATTGAACCCAGGGGCATTCTACCTCCGAGCTATACCCCCAGGTCTATTTTTTATTCCTTATTTTGAAACAGGGTCTCACTAAGTTGCAGAGGGCCTAAGTAGCTGATGCTGGCCGTGAACCCGGATCCTCTGGTCTCAGCCTCCCAAGTACTGGGATTACAAGCGTGCACCACCATGTCCGGCATAAATTGGTCTTGATATGAAAATTCATGTGTCCATGACCCAAATATTAAAATAAGATATAAAATGTTATGAATGATTAGTAAAGAAGGCAAGATAAAATTTAAAACTGTTTTTTAATATTTAAAATCATGTGGGAAACATATTTAAATTAATTTATTACTAAATGAATTATAGCTCATTTAGTAATAAATAGCAAAAAAAAATTATAACCAGCTATACTGCACTTTGTACCTCTCTCAGAGTTTTTTCTTTTATTTTATTTTGTGGTACTGGGGATTGAACGCAGGAACATTCTAACTCCGAACTGCACACCCAGCCCCCCCCTTTTTTTTTTACTTTTTGGTTTTAAACATGTCTTGCTAGGTTGCTGAGAGTCTTGCTAAATTGCCGAGGCTGTTCCCAAACCTGCAATCTTCCTGTCTCAGCCTCCCAAGTATTGGTATTACAGGTCTATGCCACTGTGCCTGGCTTCAAAGTTTTTTCTTATTGAAGTAGTCATTAGACCACTCACTTTAAGAAAATGTGTTTAAAAATTCTCCCTTACTAAAATAAAATCCAGTACCTTAGAATTTTTCATCTTAGATATTATTTTAGTTAACTTTTTAGCCTATTATTTTAATTTGTCTCTTAAATTTATTTTTAATGATTTTCCGTCCCTAAATCACACATTTCCACCTGTGTGGAAGCAGAGCAGGAGGCTTTCTGTTTCATACAAAATTATCTGTGCACAGAGGGTGGATGGTATTACATCATGCACTCTGAAAGATTTGCTGTGATAGGCTGTCGGGATACCCATGTTAAGATTCCACCACTAACTCCAGCACACTGGGGAAGAAGATTGCTACTTCTATCATGGTGCTGTGGGAAAGACTGGAGACAACCTGGGAAGTATTTACCATTCCTACTCTCAGAGTCCACTGAATGCTAAGGGTAGAAAAGGGTATAATTACAAAATGTGACCTGAGTTTGGCTTTCCAATCTTGTTATTTTTACACTAAGTGTCTTCTCATAATCCATGCTTCCTTCTAATGGAAATATTAAAAAAATAAATAAATAAGCAAACAACTAGCTAACCTCAAGTCCTATCTGTCCTATGTTCAGTCTTGATTCCTAAACTCACACAGCTTTGTGGGATCCTTCTTTATTCCTCCATGGTTATTTCTCTTTTTTAGCTTCAAACATGCTGCGTGTTTTTATTTTATACCATATGTCGGCAGTGTGTGTGTGTGTGTGTGTGTGCGTGTGTGTACATGTGTGTGTGCGTGTGTGTCTGTGTGTGTGTGTGTGTAGGGGAACTTCTGCATCTGATTTCTCCACCATCATAATTAAAAGTCACTGCCATTTCAGAAGCTATTTTTTAAAGTTGTACTTTGCTTGGGGCACTTATTAATCCTCTCTTGCCTTGTTATATGGGTAGTTAACTTTAGGTGTAGCCTTTAATTTGTCTTACATCAATAAACTCCTTGAGGTCAAGAACTTTAGCTTACCCATAATTGTATACTATGTAATATTAAGTGCAATGTCTTGTATACAAAGTCTAATAATTGTTTGATTCCTCTGGATGTTTACAGTATAGTCTCCAATGGTGGTCTGGTATTTAATTTATTTTTCTAGTAATTAAAAACAAAGCTAAAGAAAGCATTAATTGCTTTTATAAAAGAAATATTAATTCAGCAAAAATGAATTCAGCAAATCACTAAAAGTTTTGAGCAATAAAGTTTTAAAAAGTCCAATTTTCTTTGGTTTACTTGTTGTTAACTTATTGGCTTTATTGTTATAAGACAAGAAAGTTGGTTATAGCTTTAGAATTTTAACACACCAAGATTGTGGGGCCCCAGAGGAAGTAGAGGCCAGCGATGAAGACATGACCCTGTGCAGCTGCAGATGCATGCACATCTTGTGCAGTTGCAGATGTGTATATAGTTATGTAAGTATGACTAGGCAAGTGTAATGCACCTATGCACGTCATGCAGATGTGAACATGTTCCACTTTGCCTGGAACCCTATATAAGGGATGGGGTCTGTGAATAAAATTGCTGTTTGTACTCCTCTGAATGGTGACTCAGTATGTGTTCCTTTCTCTGGGGATCTAACCACCAAAACCTCCCCTGCAACCATAGCTGGCCTGCGACAGGGACCCTGACAATTGGCGTAGTCAGCAGGATGAGGTAAGTGCCCCCAGTGTCCCTCCGGAGCAGCCCCAGGAGGAACAACCCAGGGTGGAGGAGATGTGGCCCCCAGCCTCCCTGTGGTTCCTGGTAGCAGAGTATCTGGCAGCATGGACCCCGCCAGAGGACTGGGATGATGTATGTCCCCAGCTGAAATGGGTTGAGGTATGTCTCCAACAGATGAAGTCTGGAAGGTGTTAGAGGTACTGAAGCCACAACAATTGGGCTCCCAGTGCCACTGCAGTGGGACTTATCATGGGGAGGAGGTGGCCAGTGTAAATGGAGCCCACTGGACCCTCATCCAACCCCATGACACCGTGGACTGTGGGAAGATTGAACTGGGTCTCAGCAGGAGGCCATCACTGCAGCCACTGGGGAATGAGTACACTCGGCAGCTGCTGTATGCAGTGGAGCAGTGGCAGCAACAACTCTTGAACACAGTCGCGTCCTATGAGGAAAATATAAAATGCCAACAATTTGCCAGAGTCTATAGTAAGCAATATGAAATGTATATATCCCCCATAGCTGAGTATATCCTGGGGGTGGACTTGGCACAATGATTGACTGTGCAGACAACTATTGGAGAATTCTGGCTACAGGTGCATGTGATAAAGAACATCACTACAGGTGCATGTGATAAAGAACTCCCCCAAACCACAAGGATTGAGTGTATGGCAATACAAGTTACCAGGGGGGCATGAGGAAATTGGACAAATGATACTGAAGCTAGAAGAGGCAAGTATAATTTGCCTGATTCATAGCCCATTCAACGCTCCCATGTGGCCAGTGCAAAAACATGAGGGTTCCTGGCACATGACAGTGGACTATTGGGAACTAAATAAAGTGGCACTACCCTTGCATGCAGTGGTACCCAACATTTCAGAATTGATGGGTCATTTATGGAGTGAACTGGGACAGTTTCATTATGTTGTAGATTTGGCAAATATATTTTTCTCCATTGACATTACTCTGGAAAGCAAAGAACAATTCACTTTTACCTGGGAAGGACACCAATGGGCCTCTTGGTATTGCTCCAGGAATACCTGCATTTTCCCACCTTTTGTCACCGTCTGGTGGCACAGGATGTGGTCTCTTGGCAGAAGTCTAAGGCTTTATGGTTGTACCATTATATTGATGATATTATACTAATCTCTGATTCTCTTAAAGCATTAGAAGCATCTGCATGCAGTCTATGAGCTGCTCTACAATGAGGACAAGGCCCAGGGACCTGGTTATTCTGTCAAATTCTTGGGAGTTGTCTGGTCAGGTAAGACAAAGGTGGTACTCAAAGCAGTGATAGACTTGGAACAGTCAAACAGGTGATACCCAAAGCAGTGATAGACCGGGAATGGCCAGACAGTTGCAGATGTATCTGGGTATTTAGGGTTATGGCAAAGGCAATGCACTAGAAATAGCCCAATTTTGGTCACAGCTATGGAAAGGGGCATTGAGAAACAGCGGCTATATATGCTGCCCTCTTAGCTTGTGAAGCCATTACAGGTGCTGGATCAGTGATGGTGTAGACCACCTCACCTGTTGAAGTTTGGCTGAGGTCCTGGACTTGGACCCCCTGAACACACCCACTCTGACCAAGTGGGGCAGGTCTGAAGGTGGGCTGAGGATCTGGACTCAGAACTCTTGAACAGGGATAGCCCAAACACCTACTCTGACAAAGTGGGGGGCATACTTAGAGCAATGAGCACAGTTTTCTAGTAGCCCTTTGTCTGAACAGTTAGATACTTTACTGGCGCCATACAGTTCCAAGTGACCACCCCCTTGGAACCCATGGAAGTGGGAGATGCCCCAAGTCCCTATGAGTAAAGGAGATCCCCTGTACCCACCGAAGCATGGCATACTGATAGCTCCTGTCATGAGCAGCAACCCACGTGGGAAGCTGTGGTCTTAAGCTTGTGATGGAAATGTTTTGGTATGAGACTGGTGCTGAATGCTCCAGCTAATGGGTTGAGCTCTAGGCTGTCTGTTCAGACAGCTGGGAAGTCTACCAGGGACTAACCTTGTGGCTGCCCTAATGGGCAGCACAAGATTGGTTGATTGGGCACTGCCCATTGTGGGGCAAGGATATGTGGAAACCTTTCCAGGAATGGCAGGTCAATTATGTTGGCCCCCTGTGGACAGAGCAGGGGCTCTGATATATTCTGATGGCTGTTTATATAGTGACAGGTTTGGATTTTGCCTACTGTAGCCACCCTTGAATAGTTGTGAGCAGCTTATGGTCAGCACCTGGTAGTGGCAAGTGACAAAGGTACTCACTTTATAGGTCAACAGGTACATACCTGGGCTAAGGACAATGATATACAATGGAAGTTGCATGTTCCCTATCATCCCCAAGCAACTGGAATGACTGAATACTTCAAAGGACTCCTAAAAGAGAAGCTGAGGGCTTTAGCCCTCCATTAGAAGAGGTGGTGGGTACAAGTGCCTGTGGCAGTGCAGCTTTTAAATGAGCAACCTCATTGCACTGGGCAGGCCTTCTTAGATAATAGTAGAAATGCCTCATACTTTGAAGGTAATATGAAACTTGGAGGAACCCCAGTTTCAACCAGAGGTGAGAGAAGGAGCCTTCTTACTCCCTACACCTAAACCCTTGGCCTCAGTGTGGCAAGATGTCTGGAGTGGCCCTGGCATGTGCAGGTTTCTCAGGAGCCATGGGTTGCACTCCTGGATCCATGGGGCCTGGGA
This sequence comes from Glis glis, assembly GCA_004027185.1. Lineage (NCBI taxonomy): Eukaryota > Metazoa > Chordata > Mammalia > Rodentia > Gliridae > Glis > Glis glis. The sequence goes on along the minus strand of PVJS01056893.1, from coordinate 480 downwards.
CAGAAGACCCAGTTACAACTAGACCCTTCGGTAGCTGCCTGGCTCTGCCTGGTACAGATCACACTTTCCCCATGAGCAGGTGTGATTTTGAAAGGTACACAAGTATAAGACTATGGCCTATTCCATTGTATACTGTGGAGGATGTTCCTAACCCCTTAACTCATACCCAGGGTGCTTTGGTGTGGTACCATTGCCCTGAAGTGGACACTATTCTGGCCACTGTTCTCTCCCAAGATGAGCATGTTTCCTGTATCCTCCCAGAAGGGAAGGACTTACCTATGTGCTGGGCTCTCCACCCAGTGCCATGAAAGGGCCTGGTGGACTAGCAGAAGCCTGCTCTAAAGTACCGGGCCTCTTCCACGTGGCAGTGATTCAGCATATCAATGGCAAAGATGGCGCTGGCGGACCCCTCGGAGGGAGGTCCCGCAGATAGCCCCACCTAGCCTCAGGAGGGCTATGATAGGCAGTTACCTCCTTCCG
>PVJS01056892.1:0-12211 GCA_004027185.1 Glis glis | reverse complement strand
TACGTGTGTGTGTGTGTGTGTGTGTGTGTGTGTGTGTGTGTGTGTTACTGGGGATGGAACCCAGGGTCATTCTACTTCTGAGCTACATCTCCAGCCCTAATATATATACATATATATATACTTTTGAAACAGGGTTTCACTAAGTTGCTGAGGCTAGCCTCAAACCAGTGATCCTCCTGTCTCAGCCTCCCAAGTACTGGGATTACAGGCGTGCACCCCACGCCCAGCAGGGAGGGCATTTGAGGAGCTCAGATCCAGACAGAACACCCAAAGCCAAGGCCTAGAGACGGCTCTGGCTGGGGCTGACTGAGGCCAGGGCTCAGTGTGGGATCAAGGTTGGAGCTCTGGGTGGGGTCAGGACTTAGTCTGAGGTTGGGATGAGGGCTCCATCTGGGGTCAGGGCCGTGTGGGGTTGGATCAGGGCTCTGTGCACTCAGAGTTCAGCCTGGGTCGGCTGGGTAGGAGCCAGGCCTGGGCATGAGGCCAAGGTGTAGGACTTGTGCTAGCATCAGGGTCAGGACCCAGCCTGGCGCTGAGTCATGGCTCTCTCTGGGGTCACTGGTGCAAGCGGGGACCTCGTTCCCGTTTCGGTCGGAGCCTCCTCAGGGCTTGGCCTTAGTCCAGGTTTGAGCTTGATCCCAGGCCAGGGTGCAGTCTGGCGTTCGCTCAGCCCTGGAGCAAGCATTTGAGTCGACTGGCTGCTCCACAGCAGGGTTGGCCCACTAGAACCCAGGGGCCAAACTTGGCCCGCCACCTATTTTTGCAAATAAAGTTTTACTGCAACACATCCATGCTCCTCTGTCTATGCACTGTCCAATGGCAGTGCTGCAGAATCAGAGTCGAGTGGTGGAGGCAGAGACTGCATGGCTTGCAAAGCCTAAAATGTTTACTCTCTGGTCCTCAGCAGTAAGAGCTTGTCAACCCCTGTTCTAAAAGCTTGGAGGCCCCTTTGGTGTGTGAAACCCAGATCCCTGACCCGGCTCAGTGCCTAGAGCCTCCGTGAAGGTTCACAAGGTGACGCGAAGGAAGCAGGAGGCCCGAGCCTCACACAACGCCCTGGTGTCGCTGGTGTTGCCGGTGTCTTCCTGGGTCTGTGATCAGCCAGCTCTAGGGCTTCTCTCAGGAGCCCTAGACTTTTCTCAGAAGTCTAACTACCAGCTGGGTGTGGTGGCGCATGCTTGTAATCCCAGTGCTTGGGAGGCTGAGACAGGAGGGTCACAGGTTCAAGGACAGTCTCAGCAAGTAGTGAGACTCTCATCAACCTGGCGAGACCCTGTTTCAAAATAAGAAATAAAATCGGGCCGGGGGTGTAGCTTGAATGTAGAATGCCTCTGGGTTCAATCCCCAGTACCAAAAAAAAAAAAAAAAGTCTTAACTACCTGTTCTGTCCTTCCTCCATCAAGGGCATTGTCAGGGCATCGCCCCACCCACTGAAAGGTAACCCCAACCTGCCCATTCTTCCCAAACCACATTCCCACCCCTGTCCCTGGGCCTCCGAGCTGTCTTCTTTCAATTTCCCACCTCTCCCACCCCCAGCCAGGGCCCTCTCATTGGCTGTTGGGATAACCTCTGCTCTCAACTGGGCTGGAATATCCTGTGGGGCCAGTTTGGCCCCACAAAATTGCTAGCTCAGCTCAGCTGAGAGGCGCCAAGGGCGAGAGGGTTGTACTGGAAACAGCTCCCTGGCACGGGCCTTCAGTACCTTCCCAAACACAGTCCAGAGTTCTAGCTCCAGAGCTGCCTGTGGGATCCCCCTACCCCGAGGCTGCCAGGTCATCATAGCATAGTTCAACTCCTCCCTCTGCCACTCCTGCTACCCCCGCTCCCTTCCACCTTGTCAGTCCCCAGGTCCCTCCTTAATCAACACCCTGCACCCCAAACTCTACCTCAGACCCAGCTTCCTGGGAAATGCCCCTGGCAGCAGCTGAGCTTGAGGAAGATGGGCAGGTGGCATTTTCTGCAGGAATGAGGAGTCTGGAGCCACCCCCAGGGGCACCCTGTCCCCCCACCTGCTGATGTGCAGAGCCTCGGGCAGGAAGGAGCGTCCCTTTTACTAGGAGTGATACATGGCCTCCTGTTGACTTCAACCCGGGGGAAATGGCTGCCTGCCCTGCACCCCAGCTGCCACTCTTCTATAGAATCAGCATCAGAAGCCTGGTTTTGAAGCTGGATGTGGTGACACACGCCTGTAATCTTAGTACTTGGGAGGCTGAGACAGGAGGATCGTAGGCTCAAGGCTGGCCTCGGCAATTTAGCAAGGCCCCCAGCAACTTAGCGAGACCCTGCTTTGAAAATAAAAATAAAAAGGGCTGGGGGTGTAGCTCGGAGGTAGAATACCCCTGGGTTCAGTCCCCAGGACCATAAAAAACAAAACAAAACAAAACAAAAAACAAAAACCCTGGTTTTGGAAAGGGGATCCTGGAGCCAAGACAGCCCAAGGCCTGACTCATTAAACACATCCACAGGTCTGGTTCTCCAAGCTGCACCCCACATTCTGTAGACCCACCAGAGATCCCCAGGATCACCTGCCACACACGGTCTGTGCATTTTCTTGAGCCTCCTTTTGCAAGGACCCACTACATAAATCATTCTCATCTGATTTGTATCCAGAAGGCGTCTTGCTGCAGATGAGCCTGTTCTGTTGCTGTTCGGGTTACTTAAATTATACCATTAATTTTAATTTCTTTGGGTGTCTAGAAAATTCCAGAGCTGAATTTCATGTCCAAGTGCATTTATCTTCAGGGCCTGGTGGTGTCTACTCCGGTCCTTATTCCAGAAGTCTGTGTCCCGTTTTGACTGCACGTACATGATCTGTCCAGTGAAAGCTGCTGGGAATATTTTGCAAAATCAGCGCTGAACTGGTCCCAAAGAAAGAAACATCGGCTGTAGCTGGGATGGTCGTATGAGCGCCTTGATCACAAGTATACTAGATTTGGGGCTGCATATTTTAGGGGAATACAGTCCAGTGTAATGGCCCCTCTCTTATCTTCTTCAGCTGCTATCAGGCAGAAATAACCCCTTGAATCCAGAACTCATGTCTCCACTGAGGGAAAACCTCCCATTGCTCAAAATCTAATGCTTTCAGGAACATGACTTTGGGGTAAAACTTAGATGGGGTGCATGGCACGCACACCCCGACTCTGCCTCAGCTCACCCTGTGGCCTCAGCAAGCCCTGAGTTCCCTGTAATGGCAGTGTTGGGGGATGTTCAGCTTCTGGCTCTAACATTTGGGTTCTCTCTCAGGCCTGGGAGAGGCTTCTTGGGTGGGGATGTGGCCAGGGCGTTTGAAGAGCTGAGAGGCACAGGAGAGGGGCGCTGGCAGTGCTCAGGGTGTTAGCCTCCCACCTAGGAGGGTGGCGAGATGAAGAGGTAGAGGATCCCTAGGTTTATACATCATCCATTTGTCCAAAAGGCTAAGGATTACTGAGTCCATCACCTCACCTTACAGATGAGAAACTGCAGCCCAGGAGGGAAGGGACTTGCCTAAATTCACAAAGGAGGGCCGAGGCCGAGGCAGGACTAGTCCAGGCCTCCGGGCTCCCGCGTGGGAGAGACGAAGAGGTAGACAGAAGGGAAGTGGGGGCTGGTCCTCCCCTCTCAGCCCCCGCTGGCCCATCACGTGGCTGTGGCCACATCGACGATCACAAAGCCCTTGATATCTGGGAAGTGGGCGCTGACGAGGTCCACCTGCAGCTGCCTCGGGCCACTCTTGGAGGGGGTGATGTTGAACTGGACCACGGCGCGCTCCTGGGGCTGCAGGCTGGGCACGCTGCAGGAAAGGCAGACCGTCAGTCTACTCTCCTTCCTGAGCCAGGCTGGCTGGTCCAGGCTCCCCAGAGCCTCCAGGATCAATTTCACGCCGTGGCTTAACATTCAAGCCTTGCCGATGCGTTTCCAGCTTAATCCTGTTACCATTCATGCTTTCCCCCTCCAGCCTGGCTAATCTCCCTACACCCCCACAGACCCCACATTCCCTCCTCTGGGCTTCCTCTCCAAGCTTCCTCCCACGGGGGCTGCCATGCCACACCTGAGGCCCAGATCAAGTCTCTCTTCTTCAGGAGGCTCCCTGACTCACCAGCACAGAGACCTCTGCCTGGGAAGCCCTCCTTCTTGATACCAGCAAAGCCCACTTCATCATTTAAAACCCTGCTCAAGTATCAGCTCCACCACAGCTTCTCCCTGGCCCCCCTGCACCCTCGCTCAATGCTGCCTCTGGCCCCTGGACCTTGGAGACCCACCCCCTGCACAAGCCACAGTCCTCTCATGGGAAGGCCATCTGTCCTGGAGCGCCCTTCTCCAGGCAGAGCCCCATCCGTTCTAGTGTTCCTGACAAGTTATTTATTTTTGCGGTACCGGGGATTGAACGCAGGGGCGTTCTACCTCCGCGCTACACCCCCGGCCCTATTTTTTATACTTTATTTTGAAACCGGGTCTCACGAAGTTGCAGAGGGCCTCACTAAGTAGAGAGAGAGAGAGAGACAGGGAGAGAGAGAGAGCAAGAGAGCTGAGGCTGGCCGCGAACCCGGATCCTCCGGTCTCTGCCTCCCAAAGTACTGGGATTACAAGCGTGCGCCACCACGCCCGGCTGTTCCTGACAATTTACACGGGGCTCTAAGCACTGGTCGGTATGGTCAAGGACTGTATGAGTAGAGAGCGAATGAATGAATGAAAGAATGAATGAGCGGTTATTGTCAGTGAATAAGCAAATGAGCTCATGAATGAAAAGAACCTGCGAGAGTGAACGAATGAATGCATGCATGCATGAATGAATGAGTGAATGCGGCAGCAAGGTGAAGAATGAATGAGTGGATGAAGGAACCAATTGAGACTGAGCTGAGTGGGTGGATGAATAGTGGGATGAGCAAAAATGTGAATGAAAGAGTGGCTGCATGAACGAGTGAAAGAGTAAATGAACGAGAGAGCGAACGCCTAGGAAAATGGATGGATGAGCGACTATGAATGAGTGACATGCGTGCGCGAGTGGACGAGTCACTTGGTTGAGGAAATGGACAGGTGAGTGGCTGAAGGCTGCTGTGTACGGGCAGCGGCCTTGCTCCTAGGGCTCCAGAGTCTCCCCTGTACCCCCAGCAGCTTCGCTCTGGCCCGTCCCATGGGGAAGGCCTCCCTCTCCTCCTCCACCCCGGGCCGGCACTTACTTGATGCTGAGCTGGCCCTGGAGAAGGCCGCTGCCCTCCACCATCAGCACGCAGTCCTTCACCTTCTCCAACAGGGGGTTGACCACTGTCACCTCCACCGCGACTGCTGCCCCCACCACGGCGGGGCCCAGGACCTGCAGAGGCAGCCCCGTGAGCCACCCTCCTCCTCCCCAGCCGAGACCCACGGCCCTGGCTGGGTCAGAGATCACGTCCACCCCCACCTCCACGTACCCCATTTCTGGGTGCCATCGCCAACCCCATTCCCCGGCACCCCAGCACCCCTCCCCGGCCTTGACAGCGGAAGTGGTGCTGAAGGCACAGACTCCTGAGCTCCCGGTGGCCCCCTCAGATGTGAGGTGGGTCTGCGGGAACCGGGTGGTGGGTGCGGCAGGAGTCACCTTGATGGTTATGAAGTCCTCCAGGGTAATGTCCTTCTCCACCAGCAGCTTCTCCCCTTTGGAGACTATGCACATGGCAGCCAGCAGGATCTTCTTGTCCTCCGTCAAGTCTTCCTTGTACTGAGAGTAAGCGATTGCGACCGGGATCTTCTTCTCTGGAAGGGAAAGCAGAGGTGGGGGTCGGGGGCTTGATTTTTCTTCAGTGGTACCCGGAAGAGGAAGCTCATAGCTGCTCCTCGCAACCATCATGAGGAAGGTGTTACTCTCAGTTCACAGATGAAGAGACACAAGGCTCAGAGAGGCATTTTTTTTTTTGGTCCAAAGTTAACACAGCAAGTATATCAAGGAGCCAAGATGAGGTGGGATTCAAATTCAGCTCACTAAGCTACAATGACACCAAATGGTCAGCTCGCAGAGATGTCTCTAAATGTTCCCTAATTATTCAAGTTGGCAATCTCTCAGTCCACCAGGAATTCACTTACTGTTTGTTGAGCACCTACTGTGTGCCAGGCACAGAGAAGAGGGAAACCAGACGACCAAGTGTCTCAGCTGCCAGGCCAGTGAGACCAACTCCTGTGCAACTTCTCAAAGTTACCCCCCTCCATTGTTGTTGTTCTTATTCTTCCTCTTTCTCTTCCTCTTAACAACTCCTTCTCCTCTTCCTTCTCCTCCTCTTCTTCTTTTGGTACTGGGATTGAACTCGGGGATATTCTACCTCTGAGCTACACCCCTTGCCCTTTTTATTTTGAAACAGGGTCTCACTAAGTTGCTGAAGCTAGCCTTGAGCCTGTGATCCTCCTGTCTCAGTCTTCCACATACGGAGATTACAGGCATGTGCCACCATGCCCTTCTTGAGGAAGGGCCAGTCCTAATCGGCCTTACCAGCAGTGGGAAGGCATCGTGACACTCCTTCCCAGCACTCTTGTGCCGTCTGAGCTCCCGTGTTCCCGGCCATCTCTGTCTCCCTTCATCAGCAACAAACACCCTGTCTACACATTCTCTTCTTGTGAGTATGGCCCACCACAAGCCGTGTCTGACCCTCAATTGTATATTTTACTATATATATTTTTGTGTGTGTGGTGCTGGGTATTAGACCCAGAGGCATTCTACCTCCGAGCTATGTCCCCCCCTTTATAAATTTGGAAACAGTGTCTTGCTAAGTTGCTGAGAGCCTTGCTAAGTTGTTGAGGCTGGTCTTGAACCTGCAGTCCTCCTGTCTCAGCCTCCCAAGCACGGGGACTACAGGCCTGTGCCACCATGCCTGGCATTACTCTATATCTTTTAGGTGCAATGTGTTCTTTTTGGTTTGCTTCAGGCCCCACCATCATCTATGGTTCTTCCATTGCTTCCTTTATTTCTTTTTTCTTCCTGACCCCAAAGGCATCTGAGTTTTGAACTTGTAGAAAAGATGCTTAAAGGACTTGAACTTGGCTCATAGGACTTTGCATATAGCAGATGCTCCTGAATGCCAGTAGGTTGATCCACATGTTAAAGTACTACCTTGTTTCCTGGAAGACACTTTACTACATTACTAGCAATAATTCATAATTATAAAACCTAACTTTTACTAAGGGATTAAAGTGTGCTGGACACCTTGAAGTACTTTCATGGATTAACTAATTTAATCCTCACAACAATTCCATGAACAGATATTATTATAATCCATAACTTATAGTAATATAAAATACTGAAAAATACCACCAGGAATTATATGTTCATTAGACAATAGGAATTATGGCAAATACTTTGTATATCATTTACTCCTTGCATGGTGGTAGGCCATGGTTCCTCAAGTGTGGTCCTGGGAGCAGCCACATCAGCACCACCTAGGAACTTGTTCGAAATGCAAATTCTCAGCCGGGTGTGTTGGCACACACCTGTAATCCTAGTACTTGGGAGACTGAGACAGGAGGATCACAGGTTTGAGGACAGCCTCAGCAAGTAGTGAGACTCTCATCAATCTAATGAGACCCTGTTTCAAAAAAAATAAAATAGGGCTGGGGGTGTAGCTCGGAGATAGAATGCCCCTGGGTTCAATCCCCAGTAACACACACACACACACACACACACACACACACACACACACAATGTGAATTCTCAGGCTCCAACATGAAGAACCACCATATGCCATCGATGGTATGCACGGGCAGAGTTTTGGGCAACAGTTCAGGTCCTGGGAAAAAGGAAGAGAAAGGTGGTCTCTTACAATACTCAGACTAGAGTTTTTTGAAGCCCTTCTTGAGTCATGGACTCCATTAACAATCTAAGAAAGGCTGAGACCCTTTGCCTAGATTCTCAATAGCACATCAATCAACAGATATAACTGACATCTATCAAGTATTTTATCCAACAGCAGCAGAACACACATTCTTCTCAAGCTCACATGGAACATTCACCAAGATCAACCAAATTCCATGCCATAAATAACATATTTTTTCTTTTTGCGGTACCAGGGATTGAACCCAGGGGCGTTCTACCTCCACGCTACACCCCCGGCCCTATTTTTTTATACTTTATTTTGAAACCGGGTCTCACAAAGTTGCTGAGGGCCTCACTAAGTAGAGAGAGAGAGAGAGAGAGAGAGAGAGAGCTGAGGCTGGCTGCGAACCTGGATCCTCCGGTCTCTGCCTACCAAAATACTGGGATTACAAGTGTGCGCCACCATGCCCGGCCATAAATAACATATTAACAACTTTAAAAGAATAGAAATCACACAATGAGTGCTTCCAGACCATAATGGAACTAAACTAGAAATCAGTAACAGAAAAATAGCTGGAAAATCCAAAATACTTGGAGATTAAACAACATGCTTCTAAAATAACATGAACCAAAGAGGAAATTTATCTCAAGGTAAATTTTTTTTGAGGTACTGGGGATTGAACCCAGGGGCATTTTACCTCCGAGCTATACCCCAGCCCTATTTTTTATTCTTTTATTTTGAAACAGGGTCTCACTAAGTTGCGGAGGGCCTAAGTAGCTGAGGCTGGCCGCGAACCTGGATCCTCTGGTCTCAGTCTCCCAAGTACTGGGATTACAAGTGTGCGCCACCATGTCCGGCTCAAGGTAAATTTAAAAATATTTTAAACTAAATGAAAATGAAAATAAAGCATCCAATTTTGTGGGATGTGGTAAAAGCAAAACTTAGAGAAAAACTTTTATCATTCAATACATGTAGTAGAAAAGAAGGAAGACAAGCTGGGTGTGGTGGCACATGCTTGTAATTTCAGTCCTTGGGAGGCTGAGACAGAAGGATCGCAGGTTCGCGTCCAGCCTCCACTACTTAGTGAGGCCCTAAGCAACTTAGTGAGACCTTGTTTCAAAATAAAGAATAAAATATAGGTTCAATCCTCAGTGCCGCAAAAAAAAAAAATCAGAGCAGAAATCAATGAAATTAAAAACAGGAAATCAATAGAGAAAATCAACAAAATCTAAAGCTGGTTCTTTGAAAAGGTCAATAGATGCCATGAGTCTCTAGACAGGTTAAGGGGGAAAATAAAAGAAAAAAGAGGCCGGGCGTGGTGGCGCACGCTTGTAATCCCAGTACTTGGGAGGCTGAGACAGGAGGATCCGGGTTCGCGGCCAGCCTCAGCTACTTAGTGAGGCCTCCGCAACTTAGTGAGACCCTGTTTCAAAATAAAGAATAAGAAATAGTGCTGGGGTGTAGCTCAGAGGTAGAATGCCCCTGGGTTTGATCCCTAGTATTGCAAAGGAAAAGAAAGAGAAAAAGAAAAAAATAGATAAAAATTATTAATATCAGAAATGCAAGGAAGGACCCATCTCTACAGATTCCACGGACATAAAAATATCAGATAGTAAAGGCATGTATGGACAACTATATGCCCTCAAATTTGATAACCTGAAATGGAAAAATTCTTTGAAAATTCCAATAATCTGCCAAAACTGAAAGAGAAATAGATAGAATGGATATTTTATAAATATATTTAAATTGAGCCAAATAGTTAATAACCTTCACAAACAGAAAACACCAAGCCCCGATGGGTTTATTGGTGAATTCTACCAAGTGTTCAAGAAAGAAATTATACCAATTCTCTACAATCTTTTTCAGAAAATGGAAATAACTCATTCAATAAGGCCAGAATTATCCTAATACCAAAATAAGGCAAAGACATTACAAGAAAAGAGAACTACAGACCAATATGTCTCATGAACATAGATGTAAAATTCCTCAACAAAAAGAATTTTTTTTTTTTGCGGTACTGGGGATTGAACCCAGAGGCATTCTACCTCCGAGCTACACCCCCAGCCCTATTTTTTAATTTTTTATTTTGAAACAGGATCTCACTCAGTTGCGGAGGGCCTCACTAAGTAACTGAGGCTGGCCGTGAACCTGGATCCTCTGGTCTCAGCCTCCCAAGTACTGGGATTACAAGCATGCGCCACAAAATATTAACAAATCAAATCCAGTAATGCATAAAAAGAATTATATTTCATGATCAAATGGGATTTCTTTCAGGCATACAAGTCTGGTTCAACATTAAAACATCTATTAATGTATGCAATTAAATCCACAGAAGAGAAATTACATGCTTGTGACAACAGATACAGAAAAATAGTTTGAGAAAATCTGATACCCATTCATGACCATAATACTCAGAAAACTAGGAACAGAGGTGAACTTCCTCAACTGAATAAAGAACATCTACAAAAACCCTACAGCAGACATTGAACTCAATGGTAAGAAACTAGAAGCTTTCCCTCCAAGATCAGGAACGAGGCAAGGATATCCCAGCTTGCCACTCCTTTTCAACATCATAGTAGAAGTCCCAGTAGCGCCATAAGACAAGAAAAGGAAAAAAAAGTTATACAGATTGGAAAGAAAGAAATTGAAACAATCTTTGTTCTCAGATGACATGGTCATCTATGTAGAAAATTCAGAAGAACTGACAAGAACAACAGCAAACGAAAACTACTGATTTTATCAAGGTTACAAGATATAAGAGTAATATACGAAAGTCAATCACTTTCCTACATACCTGCAATGAACAATTGGAATTTGAAATTAAAAACCATTTACGTTAGCACCCACCAGAATGAAATACGTAAGCATTATGTTCAAGGTCTATATGAAGAAAATGAAAAACTCTGATGAGAGAAATCAAAGCACTAAATAAATGGGAGATGCTCCCGCAGTTGAGCTCCTTGGTATTTATTCAAACAAATGGAAGACGATGTCCACTCAAGACCTGCACATGGACATTCATGGCTTGGGTAGGGTTTAAGTGTGTCTCCCCTGCTCCTAGGTTCATGAACTGGAGGCTTGGTCCCTAGGGTGGCAGTTTTGGGGGGTGGTGAGACTTTTAAGAGGTAGGGTCTAGTGGGAGGTCCTTTTGTGGGTGTGCCCTTGAAAGGGATTGAGGGACCCCAGTTTTTCTTGCTTTCTGATTTGAGACATGGTCTTTCCTTCTGCACACACTCCACCATTTGTCATGGGGTCGTGGCAGAGCTTGTGCCTTATTCTCTATACTCCCAGCCTGCAAAACTGTGAGCTAGATAAATCTCTTGTCTTTCTTTTTTTGCAGTGCTGAGGATTGAACCCAGGGTCTTTACATGATAGGCCATTGCTCTATGACTGAGTTATACCCCTAGCCTTAAATCTCTTTTCTTTATATAGTTAGCCTGTCTCAGGTATTTCATCGTAGTAATGTAAAATAGACTGATACAGAGAGTTATAGTGGCTTTATTCCTAGTTGTTCCAAATTGGAGCAACCAAGATGTCTTTCAATAGATGAATGATAAACTGTACATCCATATAATGGAATACTCTTCAGTGATATCTCACTTGAGATATCAAGAGACAAACAAAACAAAACATGGAGGGACCTTAAATACATATGGCTAAGGAAAAGAGACCAATCTGACTAGGCTACAAACTGTATGATTCCTACTATATGATATTCTGGAAAAGGGCAAAACCATGGATACAGTTAAAAGACCAGTGGTTGCCCAGAAGGCAGGGGTAAGAAGGGAGGAAGGAATAGATGAAGCACAGGGGATTTTTTGGGTAGTGAAACTATTCTGTATGGTTCTCTAATAGTGGATACATGCTCTTATACATTTGTCAAAACCCACAGGATGTATAACATCAAGAGTGAGTCCTGCCGGGCGTGGTGGCGCACGCTTGTAATCCCAGTACTTTGGGAGGCGGAGACTGGAGGATTCGGGTTCGCAGCCAACCTCAGCGCGCATGTGCGCGTGATCGATCGATTGATCGATCTATCTCTCTCTCTCTCCTCTCTCTCTCTCTCTCTCTCTGTCTCTCTACCTAGCGAGGCCCTCCGCAACTTCGTGAGACCCGGTTTCAAAAATAAAGCATAAAAAAATAGGGCCGGGAGTGTAGCGCGGAGGTAGAACGCCCCTGCGTTCAATCCCCGGTACCGCAAAAAAAAAAAAAAAAGAAAAAAGAAAAAAAAAAGAGTGAGTCCTAATGTAAATTTTGGACTTTATATAAGATAATGTGTCAGTATTAGCTCATCAATTATAACAAATGTACCACGCCAATGCAAGACGTTAACGGGAGAAAAGGGAGTGCTGTTAAGGGGTAAAGAGGAACTCTGTACTTTCCACTCAATTTTTCTGTGAACTGCTGAAAAGTAAATTCTAGTAATTTAAAAAATGAGTTGTAAATTATAATAGTCA